>QANZ01033498.1:58016-90825 GCA_003254925.1 Chamaecrista fasciculata
AAAAATAGTAAGAAAAGATGAAGGAGAGAGAAAGTTGTAAGTAATAAATAAAAATATTTTTATATGTAATTTACAAATATGTCCTTTGAATATTTTATTATTTTATAGTAAAAAGTAGGTAATTATAGGTAGTTGAGTAGGGATATGTTAGTAATTTGAGGAGATAAAGGAGAGATAAAGGAGGAAAATAAAGAGATGATACTTTTTACTGTAGCTCCGGTATTAAAAAGGAGTACTGGGAGATAAAGGAGGATAAAGGCACATAAAGGAACATAAAGTTGTTCCCAAACGCACCCTTAGTCCATAAAAGTATTGAAAACCCTAAAACTTAAACCCCAAACTCTAAACCCTAAACCCTAAAATCCTAAACTCTAAACCCTAAAACCCTAAATTCCTAAAATTGTAAAGTGTCCCAAAACTCTTTCAAACATTCCAATTTAGTCCTTAAAAGTATTAAAAACCCTAAAACCTAAACCCCCTAAACCCGAAAACCCTAAACCCTAAAACCCTATAGTTTAGTAGGATCAAAACAAAAGAAAAAATAAACAAGTGGGGGTTTTAATGGATTTCACCAAACAAAATTAAAAAATGCGCAAGGTCTTCTTCTTCTTCCTTCTTCTTGTTTCTGGGTATCTTATACATTCATCCTTTCACCAATTCTCATTCATACATTCATCCTTTCATTCATACATTCTTCTTCTTCCAACTCACATCCTCTTTTCCGGCGAAAACTGGTGGTTCACGAGCAGTGTTCGTCGACGGCAGATTTGGGTCGCGAGCAGGGGAGATTGGCGCGTTCGTCGACGGCAGATTCGTGCGATTTGAGCAATTTTGTGCGTTTGTTCGAATTCGAAAGATGAAGGTGGGTTTGTGCGATTTGAAAGATGAAGGTGGGTTTGAAAGATGATGAGATTTGTGGGTCTGTTCGTATTTGAAAGATGGGTTCGTGAAGGTGGGTTCGTGCGATTTGAAAGATGGTGGGTTTGAAAGATGATGAGATTTGTGCGATTTTGTGAGTCTGTTCGAATTTTTGGGTTTTAGGATGAAGGTGGGTTTGAATTTTTGGGATTTCTGGATTTCTGGGATTTATGGGATGAAGGATGAAGGTGGGTTTGAATTTCTTGAATTTCTGGGATTTCTGGAGGGAGGTTTTGAATTGAGTGTGTATGAAGATGAAGATTTTGATGATGATGATGAATTGAATGTGTATGAAGATGAAGATGTTGATGATGAAGATGATGATGAAATTAGGATTTAGGGACCAAAATGTTTTTTTTTTAATTTTGATTTAATAAATTTGAGGACCCAGGACCAAATTGCAAGAGAATGATTTTTTTAGGGGTTATGGTTTAGGTTTTTAGGGTTTAGGGTTTTAGATTTTAGGGTTTAGGATTTTAGAGTTTAGAGTTTTAGGATTTTAGGGTTTAGGGCTTAGAGTTTGGGGTTTAGGGTTTTAGGGTTTAGAGTTTGGGGTTTAGGTTTTAAGGTTTTTAAATTTTTTAAGGACTAAATTGGAATGTTTGGAAGAGTTTTGGTACACTTTACAATTTTATTTTTAGGATTTAGGACTAAAATGAATGAAGATGATGAAAAAGATGGGGAACTGAAAATAATTAGATAAGAATGGGTGAGTAAAAATAATTTTTTTTTCTAAAAAATATATGACTCAGGGACCAATTTGATTTTTGAAGGAAATGTTTTTTTTTTAAATTATTAATGCTTATGTGGCAAATCAAGCATATGTGGCGTTTTTTTTTTCAGTTTTCCATCCGACCCCGGTTGAACCCCGGTTGAACCATTGAACCTTGAACCACTGCTCTGGCCGGTTCAATGACCGGTCTGGTCTTAATAACCTTGGTTATAAGCTTTAACCTCTGACATTTATCTACACATTTATCTACGTACAAAAGTTGGGTTGAGTTTGATTTTACCTAACTCAATTTGTTAATTAGTCATCGATAAAGTTTGAATTTTTTTTAGGCAAAACACCTTTTTGTACCCCTAACGTTTGCAGTGATTTTTAGTTATGCCCCTAACGTTTCATTTTGTTCAAGTGTGCCCTCAATGTGAAACTAACGTTTCAATTATGCCCCCAATTTTGACTCAATGCCCATGTGGCAATTTTTTTACTTATGTGTCATTTTTTTGGTCTGACGTGGCATAATGACTGGACATTCATATTTTTTTTTTCCACCGTGGCATGATAACTGGATTTACATTTTTGAACATAAAAATTGAGTAAACTAGCAAATCAGTCCCTGGATTTACATTTTTCATCATCTTCATTCATTTTAGTCCCAAATCCTCAAAATAAAATTGTAAAGTGTCCCAAAACTCTTCCAAACATTTCAATTTAGTCCTTAAAAGTATTAAAAACCCTAAAACCTAAACCCCAAACTCTAAACCCTAAAACCCTAAACCCTAATTCAGTCCCTGACATTTTTTTTATTAAATCTGAAAAAAAAAAGCAAATTGGTCCCTAAACTCTAAACCCCTAAACCCTAAAACCCCAAACCCCATTGTCATCGCCACCTTCTTCTCTTTTCACACTTCCCAGATTTTGTCATCGCCGCCGCCACCACCCCTTTCCTTCTTTCTTCTTCGCCGGTGAGTCCACCCATTCACTCCTTCTTGACCAAGATCGTCTCATACCAACTCTCTGTTTTTCGCAGATTGAGTTCGTAGGGAGAAGAGGGTCGATAGTGTAAACCCAAAACGACGACTCACTCGCTCACTCGATTTCATCATTCGAAGGTTTCACTCTTACCCATTTCAATTGAACCTTCTTTCAAATTTGGGGTTTTCTTGTGCTCTCTCTGGTATGATTTGCAATGGGTTCTGTGATGTGGGTCGTAGTTAATTTTGGGGATAAGGAAGAGAAAATAGTGGTTGGGTGAAGAAAAGTGGGAGAATGATGAAAATCGGCGACAAATTTGGAAGATGAACAGTGCGTGATGACGAAGATGATGATGAACAATGTGTAATTTCGAATGGGGGTTGAGGACTGATTTGCTAGTTTACTCAATTTTTATGTTCAAAAATGTAAATCCAGTCATTATGCCACAGTGAAAAAAAAAAATATGAATGTCCAGTCATTATGCCATGTCAGACCAAAAAAATGACACATTAGTAAAAAAAATTGCCACATGGGCATTGAGTCAAAATTGGGGGCATAATTGAAACGTTAGTTTCACATTGAGGGCACGCTTGAACAAAATGAAACGTTAGGGGCATAACTGAAAATCACTGCACACGTTAGGGGCACAAAATGGTGTTTTGCCTTTTTTTTATTCTCAACCTCACCCTTCAATCATAATGTAAGTATAGATTATGGAATTTATACTTATTCGTGGGCTAAGTTTGGGTAGACTCAAGCTCAAGCCCATGAACTTTTTATAAATGGGCTTGGGCCTAAACTCAAATAGGGTGAAAGTTTATTCATTATAGTGGATAAGTATTTACCCCAAACATATGGGTTAAGCTCAAGCAAGAACTTGTAAAAGTTGGACAAAACGTTAATATACATAATTACATATCATCATTCATAACATAAGAGAAGGTTGGATAAAACGTTAATATAATTATATTTATTTGGATTTGGATGGTGATTAATAATTGCTCAACAAAAATGAATTTTCTTCTAATCTCTTTTATAACTGGTCAAAGTGTAAATTTTGGTCTCATATATTTTGCTGAGTTCCCAATTTGATTCTGTATATTTTTTTGTTGCACTTTTGGTCTTGTATCTTTGCAAAATATCCTAATTTGGTCTCATATTTTGATCAAGTTGCAGAATTGGTCTCATATCAATGTAAAAGGATCAACCTTTATAGTTAATCTTTTGTAAATATATGAAACCACTTCTGCACCTAACCCAAAGATATAAGACCAATTCTACAATTGACCCAAAGATCTGAGACCAAAACTGAAAAAAAAAAAAAAAAGATATAGAACCAAACTAAGATCTCAACAAAAGATATGAGACCAAATTTACACTTTTACTTTTATAATTTTATTACGGCTTTGTCTAGTATGAACAACAACTATAATTAAAATCATCTTAAATTGGATTCTTTATAACTTTTTTTTTTCTCTAGAAGGTATATTACAAACTAAAACCCACCCATATTCTATGTCACACTATCCTTATTATTTATTATTATGCTACAATGTACAAATCTCTTGAAATTTAGTTACTGTGTAAAGAAATATCTAAACTTTTAAAAGTGACGAAATACTCTCAAATTTTTTAATTTTATACAAATAATTCATTTTTCTATATCTTTATTGAAAAAAGAATCATTGTTTTTATTATTTTACTACTGTAAAGTATAACAACAGTTAATTTAAGTATAAATCAATATAAAATGTAATAACAATTACAAAATTATAAAAAGGTTTGGAAAGGCCTTTTGTTACTTTTCAAACTTCAGAATTTTTTTACCGTATGATATGATATATCTCTTTGGCTAACACATATGATGAAGAAGCACTATTTTTACCGTATGAACAATTTAATCTCTACAAATAAATACAGAGTGTAACACATAAGTTTACTAATATGCTAATTACTTGAACTAGAAACTTTTAGGCCACAAGACCAACATAATGTTACTTTCTAGTTTAATTTCTACTCTCATCTTTTACCTTTTTTAGCAGAATTTTCATGAAAAAAGAAAAAATAAACCTGCAAATCAAAACTTAGCCAAAACTACAACTTTCAAGTCTCCATCTCTTTCACCATCTTAACAATCTATGCAGCCTTCTTTCTGCATGATGCACTCTGAGAATTTGACTTCCTAGAAGATCTAAAATCTGCAGATTTTAAGCAAGTGATAAGATAACAAGAAAAAATCTATGATCTTACAAGCATGTTTCTTTCTCGATCTTATATAGGATATTTTTTTGTAAGATCATAGTAAGATACTAAGATTGCAATTACACCTGTAAGATCATAGGATCGTAAAGTTTTATTTATCTCATTTTTTTTTTCCTTTAAAAAGCCTAAAAGGCAATATTTTATGAGAAAAACTGTAGTTTAATCTAAAATATGATTTCTTTTTACGATGAATGGAAGGTGAGGAAGACAAAAATATAATCGTGGAAGATGAAGTATGTTAAGTTTAATAAGTGAAAACTATTAAACATCTTGACATTGTTGATCAGTTTGAGATTTATGATTATTATGTACATTAAAAGCAACAGGATATTACGATTGAATCTATTTTTTACTTTTTGTCCTATTTAATATCTCAATTTTGACATTACTGCAAATAAACACCCAAACTTGAAGTACATGGATAATGACCACACAGTAAACACCTAAACTTGAAGTATAAGTTTTGTTCCAAACAAGAGAGAAAAACATAAGTACCTTGAGCATTCCAAATTCCAGTCTTTTGTTGATGAACAAAACATCACCTCATTCACCTAATAGGATCATCATCATCACCCAAGTCCTTCAAACGCAGTTCAACATCCTTCAAATCATGAAGATGCTGCAATATTTCCTGAAGAAGATCCATTCCTTTGTCCCCTTTCTGTATAGATCCCATGCAATGCCTTAGAAAATCTGTGTCTGTCTCAAGAGCTTGAAGCCTCTCATAAACATGATCAACCTCCTCTTCAATTGACACTTTGATCGTTACATCATTATTACTCTTATTATTATCATCAACACCTGAAGTTTCCATTTCTCTTTCATCATCATCAGCTGCATCTAAATATGGAAGAAGCCTCTTTGCCAGACAACCCATTGGCCTTCTTGGAGAGTAATTACATTGTTTATTATGATCATCTGAAATAAACCCATTATTATTGCAATACAAATCTTCCTCTGGACTGCTAAATTTGCATTTCTCAATGAATTCATCATCATCATCTTCAAGAAATTGCTCATTATCTCCCATAGTTAGTAGCTTTTCCTCCAATGCTTTGAGCTGGTCTAGAATTGACATCTTCTCTTCCTCAAATTCTGCTAATGAATTATCAAGTGCACTCATTTGCTTCAAACAATCCGTTGTCATTTCCTCCAAGCTTGAAACTTTAGCACTAGTTTTAGTATTATTGTTATTATCATCTTCTTCCCTTGCTTCATAATTTAGATCAATAGATAGCTCCTCCTCAGAAGAAGAAGATGAAGATTCATTTTTCATTCTTCTCAAGACCCTTAATTTCTCTCGGGCTTCATATTCCAACACCTTCTGCTTGTACTCTTCTAGCTCCTTCTCAAGCTCTTTCTTCTCCTTCTCTCTTTTCGTCATTAGATCATTCAAGAGCTGCAAGGCTTCCTGATCATACTCAGATTGTTCTTCCATCATTCTTTGGTATTGCAATGCCTCCATCTGCATTGATGCCTTTTCTTCCTGCAGCCTAGTGATCATAGCCATTGTCTGATTAGCTGCTATTGCTGAAGCATTCCTTTCTTCTTCTAGCTCTTGGTATAGAGCAGTCAGAGCCTTTCTTTCGGCTTTTAGCGCACTTTTTAGGCGGTCTATTGTTGATACCGGATCGCCGGCATTTTCTGTGTCGCTTGCATCAATTGAGTCTTCTGCTTTCTCAAGAAGAATTAGTTTCCTGTGCAGATAATGCAGGCCATCATCCATAGAGCTTGGAGTTTCAGGAAGCTTGTCTTCTTCTATTTGACATGCCTCACAAAAGAACTTTGAAGATTGATGTTGGATTGTCTCTTCTTGATTTTCCTTAACCAGATTTGTCTCAACATCCTCATCATCTTCTGCAACTGTTTGAACAGCACCTGCATTTTTATGGTTTTATCACAAACATTGGAAAACAGAGAGTCATGTAAATGTAAACCATGGTTTTATAGTGTTTCTTAGAGTAATTTAGAGCCCGTTTGGATAAGCTTGTGAAAAAAGAATTTTATTTATCAAACTTTTTTTAAAAGGTCTTTTGAGTGAAGCACTAGTATTTTAAATATCAAAATTGTTTGGATATAAAATGTCAAAAGTACTTTTAATTAATAAAATGAACCAAAAGAATAGCTTTTTCAAGTGCTTTTAGTGGAAGCTACAAAATTGAACTTCTTAAAAAAGTTATATTTTAACTTTTTTTTTGTAACTTCTCTTTTTTCTTAAAAATTTACCCAAACAAGATTTTGTATTTATAAAAGATCTTTTTTTAATTAAATAAGTACTTATTAGATCAAAAAAGCCTATCCAAACAGGCTAGTCCAACTTCATAAGTGCTTTGGGAAAAGAAAATTAAGAGTAAATGAATGATTTAGCCCCTCAAAGATGACAAAATGTTCAATTTAATTTTTGAAAGATATAATTATAAGATTTAATTCCTAAAAGATGCCGTTACAATCATGGTAATTTTATTAATATATTGATTCCAATATAATGACAACTATGATTTTCTAAGTGTAATGTCAAGAAAATCTAGAACTATTTTAAATTTGTCATTAAATTTTAATCAACAACTTAAAAAAACCAAATTAATTGTAATTGCATCTTTATCAAATCATTAATTTACTCTAAATTTTTTTCTTAAAAAAAAAAAAAGAGTGAGATTCAAGATTAAGACATACAAAGTTTGTTCTGAGCAATGAATTCATCAAATGCATTATGAACTTCCGCATCATCGTTACTTGTGGAGGATGATTCATCATCATCATTATCTTCATTTTCATCTTCATCTTCTTCATCTTCTTCTTGTATGCATTGAGAAGAGCAGGAAGGTTCTTCAGGTTGAGGCAGATTGCCTGTGTGAGAAGAAACTTTCTTGTAATCATTAAATGTCAGAAATAACTAAATCAACCTTCTTTCAAAAGAATAAAGAATTTATACCTTGCATATAATCTGTTTCTCCTACGTCTTCTTCTATATCACTGCCATCATAGGGTAAAGATTGAGATTTGCATATATTATTCTGAGCTATGAATTCATCAAATGCATTTTGAGCATCATCAGCATCCTCACTCGTTGAAGACAGATCTTCATCTTCGTCTTCATCCTCATCTTCATCGTCATTTTCATCCTCTTGTGTGCATTCAAATTCTGGTTTTAGTAAAACAAGTCAGGAATAGAGAACAAGAAAGAGTGTAAATAAATAGCTAAATACTTTCTTTGTACCTTTTGCATTTTCTGGCTTTTCTTCAGAAACCCCGTAATTCTTGAAGCTAATTCTGCTCAATTCTGGTGAATCCGTGTCGAAAGTTTCAATCTTTTTCTCCCCTTCACCCTCATCTGATATGCCAGACTCTAATTTTAGAGAGTCAAAAGAATCTATTAACTCCACAGGTATCACTCTGTTGTTGATACCATAATCATCGACAGCTGCACCATATTTCTCAAAATGCATGTTGATGACTTCAATCGATCTATCTTCTTCTTCCCAAATAGATTCAGAGAAACGATGAAGAATATAATCTTTTTCTCCATCAGAACGACTCTCTGCCACTTCTCTTAGTATAAAGCTCTCAATATCAGAAAGTATATGATGCTCACAGTATTCTTCATCATCATCATCATCACCATCATCATCATCATCATCATCATCAAATGCTTCTAAAACTAGAGTCCCCTTTTTGGTATAATCTCGATCACCCCATGAAGACTCCAATAGCAAATAAGAAGGATTCGAATTCAAGCTCTTATTGCAGCAAGAACAACACTCTGTTTCCTCTGTTTTCTCTGTTTCCTCTGTTTTTGGAGGCTTCTTAGTATTATTCAACCATGAAACTAGAGCAATCCCTTTAATGGTGGATCTTTCTTCTTCAGTAATATTCGGGCGAGAGGCCAAGCAATCCAGACACATACTCTTCGAGCTCGCCATTCTTTGGTGGTTCGAGCAGAAACCCATGTCAGAAATCTCAGCAACATGAGCTTCACAAACAAGACCGCTTAAAAAATCCAAGCTTTCACTCCTCCCTGCAGGCTCTAGAACATGATCGAGCCTTGAACAGAATGGACATGGAGGCTTGAGGCCGACCCATTTGGCGAATTTCGCGATGAGATAACTGAACAGAGAATTCAGAAGGAGAAGAACGATGAGGACCCATTCTAGAACTGCATAAACCAGAACCATTGTGACTCTGTTTGTGTTTCTGTGAAGCAAGGTGGCGAATTTGCTGTTGGCAGCCATTGATGGAGAGAGCTAAGCTATGAGGAGGAAGAAGGAGAAAGAAAGAGAAGATGAGAAGATGGGGTGTGTGTTTTGTTAAGTGATTAATATCATAATATGTGTCATTATAGTTTTAACCTAATGGCTCTCAAGTGGATGTGAAGAGAGTGAGTGATCACCAATATTACTATCTTTTTTTTTTGGAGGGGGATGGTGGGGTTTGTTTTTTAGGCAAATCCGACAACATTATGACACTTGGGGTAGTATTATATCTATACTTTTATGTTGGATGTTGTAAAAGTGCATCATGAGTTCCCATTTGTGTCTTGTAAATCAATGCATGCATTGGAGAAAATGATAATCAGAGTTTTATGTGTATATATGGTAAGGTGGGGTTGTTTAAGAATTTTGGTTGCAAATTTCATGTTTAAGTCTTTCTGTGAGACACTTTTGTTGAAAAAAATTCTAAATATGTGTTTATTTCAAATTCTTTAATAGTAAATAGGATAATAAATAAGTTTTTACTAATTATATATTCTCTTATATAATTGATGATATAAAAAAGTTTATTTTAGATCATGAAATAGTAGTAATTTTGAAATTAATTTTTGTCATTTGACCAAATTTTCTTTATTGATTAGTAATGGCAAGATTTTCTTTGCGTCTAGGAAATCTCTACTGCACTGTATTTGTTCATGAAAAAAACGATTGGATTGTTAGGTTTTGCCATGTTTGCCGTGAAGGGAATAGGTTGCATACTCCCTTAGGGTTTAGGCATGTCCTTGGATATTGATTGTTCTGTTTGGCACTTTCTTCTTGATTGTTTGAGGTTAATTCTTAGTGAGGATAGGATGAGTGTCCTTTTTTTTTNTTTTTTTTTTTTTTTTTGCTTTTGGCCTAACAAAAAAATATGTAAACTTTATTTTGAAAATTAAACAATTGTAATGAAGAATCAATAAACTATTTTTCCAGCATCCAAAATCCAAATAGTAGTTTATTTCAAAATCTCAAAATTAAAGAAAAAGTTTAAAGCAAAATTAACAAGGAAATGCTTTTTGGTCCATAAATTAGGTTTGGGCCAGAGCACGCGGAAGATGGGCCCCACCATCCATGGAAATGGTGAGACATGTATTGCTTGGCCCACATGTAGTTGTACTATTCGACAAACGCTCTTACCAATGCCCAAAACTCCTACGTTTATTATTTATTATTAATTATTAATATTCATACAATTATATTGTAATCTTCTTGAGTATGCACTAATTTTCTCCTTATAATCGCACAGCCTTTAATTTCACACTGCTATCATTAATTGGTTATGTTAATTCTCTGCCAAGATTCCACATAGGGATTAAAGATTAAAGGTTTTAATGCAATTATTAGTTGGACCACATATATGGATGATTAAAACGCCCCTAAATTTTACTTGTTGAGATTAGGGTTGAGTCCTAATAAGAATTAAATGAGTTTGATTTAGGAATTTACTTATTCAAAATTATTGGTCTAAGTCCAGAGATAGGAGTATACAACAAGTACTTTACGTGCTCTAGTAACTTTTAAGGGTCCGTTTGGTACAATGAGAGTGAGGGAAATGAAAATGTTTTACAATGTAAAATAATGAGGGAAAGGAAAGTAGTTGAGGGAATGTAAAGTAGGTAAAGATTTTAAAGTGTTTGGTATAAAAAGGTAGGGGAGGGAAAGTAAAATAGATATAGAAAGAAAATGACAAAAATGCCCCTCCCACAATCACCACAAGGCCGCCGCCGCCGCCGTCGTCGCCTTCCACGGCGGTCTTCGCCGTCGTACACGGCCACCGCCGCCGCTGTCCACAGTGGCCGACTCGGTTTCATAAAGAGGAAGAAGATGGGATGAAAGTGAGAGGGGCAAATTAGGAATTCTACCATAATTCCTTAGGTAAAGTTGGATTATATCAGAAATGTGAAGTAAAGAAAAATGACATATGTAATGTATATGTCTTTACATTGTAATCCACTTTACAGAGCATATATTGTCATACCAAACACATGAAAAACTTGGAGTTTGTGTCACTTTACAGTGCAAAGGGCAATTCCAACATACCAAACGGAGCCTAACTTTTTTTGATATATATAAATATATTTTCATTCTTATGTATATAAAATTAAATTATGTTATTATAAGCATAAAATTATTTTTATATAAATATAAATCATAACATTATATAATATAGTTGAGTTGTATTTTAAATTATTTAAAAAAAAAATCTATGCTATTGTTGTTATTGCCATATATCATTTAAAATGTTATTAATATTCTAATCAGAGGCATAATTACTATTAGATTTGAGAACTAAGGAATGGTGGGTGGCTTGGGATTCTGCCATAAATAAAAAAAAAATGGAAGAAGAAGGGAATGATGGAACAAAGGGTATCCACAGTGAAGGTATGATGAAATTTGAAAAAGGCAGAAGAAGAAAGAAAAAGGAAGATGAAATAATAAATATGGAAATTAAAAAGAAAAATAGATGAAATAGGAGGGCAGTGTGATAGTGATTTGAGGGCTTTTTTGTATGAGTAAAGGTTGAAAAATAATGTAACGTGGGGATCATGGTCTTCCTTCTATTCTTCAGCTTTTGCTTTTCTTTTTTGCTCTCTCTCTCTCTCCCTCTCTACTTTCTTTCATATTTAGCTTTTGAAAAAGAAGTGTTAATTTTTTTTGTTTGGGGCCTGAAAAAAGAAGTGTTAATTGGTTCCTGCATGGATTTAATTAGGTCTCAAAATTAATTAAAGAGAGCGTTGTGCAAAGAATGTGTATATATGTGATAAGCTTATATACCAAACTCTACATATCTTGCTTAATGAAACTGAAGGAAGAAGAGAAGGTATTAACTATTAAGATATATATATATATATATAGGTTCATGAATATAAAAGTTAGTATTATTTTTTTTTTTGTTTGAACNAGAAAATACAAACCCAGTTGAATTATTGCATGCTATATATAATTTTTTTTTTGATATTTTTTTCTTTTGTATGTAAAATATTGCTTGCTATATATATTGATGAACCTGATTCTGGCCGGGGGTCATTACCTGGTTCGGTGAGGCAACTCTGGGTCGCCTGCAAGTCAATGAACACACAGGGGTGGCCCTGTGATTCAGGGTTGAACACAATAATCTCAATAGACTAGTCAGAGTGCGTACCTTTGTCCAGTGTGAAGGGTTTCCTTTTATACTGGTTGAGGGCAATCTGGTGAGATCTCACCATAAATGCCTGGATAGTTGATTGTGATCTGGGCTGATCTGACTGTGATCTTGACTGATCTGATTGTGATCTTGGCTGATCTGATTGTGATCTTTGGCTCCTACGTACTTTCCTTTCCTGCGAAGATGCCTTAATGGTCAAGGCGTTATCAGGGAAAGGATCTTCAGGAGGATCTTGATTCATCCTTGATCGATCAGGCAATGTTTCCTTATCCGTTATCACGTGGACGCCTACATCACTTATGATTGTTGGCGTCCTCAACTGATGAAGAAGTATGAGGCGTTCATGCCTGGATGATTCTTCTATTGGGCTTGCACGCTATTGGGTTGAGCCTTTTGGGCCGTCTGATTATTGGGCCTATTATCATATATAATTATATATATAAATATCTAGAGGTGACCACACGTTGGATAGGTTTCATTTGGATTGAAGATATAGAATTAATTAATTTGGGTTATTATCATCAAACATGTACATTATTGGATTGGGTAGCTGACTAGCTCAACTTTTTGTGAAACAAAAGTTTATTTCAGTTGAATTATTTTAGACAAATGATAAATGAATTTGTTTGGATTGATTCGGCATATATATTATTTTAATTATTTTCTGTGATAGTAATTACATTGTAGTGCAATATCCATAAAAAAGAAATTATTTATTAAAATTTTTATTATGAAATATTTTACATACAAAAGATTAGTATATAGTAAAATGTTTTTGCAGTTAGTAAACTATATAAATTAACTAATCATGTCAGATATTTAATTAACATTGACAAATCATCAATTTAATTAAAAAATCATATGATCTAACATTATTAACGAAAAAATTATAAGAGATCAATTTTAAAAATGTAAATATTTGAAGTGCCAAAATGATATTTTATTTTCCTTGTGTTAAAAAAAACACTCATCAATTCCTGGGGAGGTCACTGGGCTTAAAATTTTGGGCTTGAGCTAAAGAGTTTCGGCCTTTTGGGGTTATTGCCTGTTGAAATTAGACCCAAAATCTGTCCCAAAAAAATGAAATGGCTTATGGGTTACGCCCTAGTATCTGGGTTTTTTTTTTTTTATAATAAAAAAAAAGGAGCCAGATCACCAAAAAAAATAATGCCCAAGATGAGTGCCAGTTAGATCTCATTTGTTTGTAATTTTTCTGTCATAGTGCAGCGATTTCAGGCTTGATGAAATTCATATAATATAATAATTAATACTTTTTCTAGATAAAAAAAAGTAGGTTGACTCGTATATAGTCCCATGAGAGATTTTCCAAATCTATCTATCTATTATCTATTATAAAAACTGAGTACTTGAAGCCTCTACTGCCACATGTCCTGCTTGGTCCTCAACTCTCCATTGCCATATGGCACATAATTTAATTTTTCATGGGCAAGTTTCTCTCTATGGAATGTAATTTAATGTGCATTGATATATAATTTATTAGTATTATTGGTAATTATTTATGCGTTTAACAATGCAACAAATTAGTGTTTAATTTTTCATTGCCAAGTTTTTATGTATGGAATGTGTTTTAATGTACATTTGTTGTAATTTAACACATTTGTCCATCAAATACGAAATTTACGTTTATATGGGATAAACATAGAAACTTTTAATTTCATATTTATGTCTATTTAGAAGACGAAAGTTTAAGCATTAGTTTTCGTTACAACATCCTCTAGCATTTATAACCATTTATATATGCGCTTCAGATATTCTCTTTAAGTTTTTCTTAGATCGTCGCCATTGGCCACCGCTTCCAAAAAGAATTGAAGATTTTTGTAATTAGAACAATCAAAACAAATAATTAATTTCACAAATGTTTTGCCATATCCACCAAAACCATTAACAAAAAATAAATTTATTATAAGAATTCTCAGATATGGGGATTAGACTATTTAGCAAGTTCGAGGATGAACATTGATTTTAACACCCTCTTATGTATGAGTTCAAGTCCAAATCTAAGGATCACCGTCGTCAATAGTTGGCCTGTATCTACTACGTCCAGTGTTCACTCACGGTCATACGTTGCATTATTTAGAGTTCGTTTCAAAGAAGGTATTAAGATTTTATTAGCACATTCAAACCAGGATGAATCTAGGGAGAAAACTGAAAATGTTGTTTATAGAGAAGTTTTCCAAAATGTCAAATGACGATGAACGATAATAACTTTTTCTTTGATTTACTACTTAGCTATGAGTTTTATTGTTGACACTAATTTTTAAATACTTTTTTCATTTACAGTGTTATTAACATTAACCATCTCATGAGATTATCATACGTAATTTTATTGATTTTTATCATACACCATATAGTGTATAAAATATTGGATACTTTGTAACTTATTGTAATAGTATAACCACTCATGTATCGCATGAGTTAATCACTGTGGAATAATGAAAGGATAAAAGTATTTTACACAAATCCAATGTCCGGAGCCTACGATCATCGCTACATTTCAAGATGTAGCTACAATATTTTTCAATTTATCACCAGACGCGCATCAAAAACTATTGACAACTACATAAACCCATACTCGCTGAATTGATTAATGTTTTTGTAAATAGGATTGTCATTGTTAACCGATAAATTTATTAATTTTTTTTTACTTCAAAATATATTAATTGAAGAATCATTATTTAAGATTGGCGCTAAAGTCTTATTATGAAGCAACTAACTAAGACATAAGCCGAAAACAATTTCTTCACGTGGAGTGCACGGGGTCTAATCTAGTATTGTGAATAAAAAGTCAGAGAAGAGAAAGGAGATTGTGAACCATATTTATGTAGAGTCTAGCTAGAGCTTCATTCCCTAATTCAAAACTTTGAGAGCAAATAATAATAATAATAATAATACTTGGCTAGCAATAACTAGAAGAAGATACTGCAATTACAGCATCAAAACACTACTAGCTAGGAATATAAAAATCACTGAATCTCCCTATGTGCCCTTCCAACACCAGATTTCATCAATAACTGAAATCTCAGCACAGCATATCGTTGGTCTACTACGTTGAAATCACTAATTAAGGCACTAAATCAATGCTTATTAATTACATATACATATAGCATTTGGGTTCAAGGGCATTTTGGTCCTCCTTCCTTGGTCTTCCAGTTGTTATAGCAAGGGCAGGTTTCTTTGTTGCCGAAAGTGCCCGGAGGAACGCACAGACATTTGGCGCAGCATTTCTGGCAGAAGAACATGCACGGCTTCTTGTGCGATGTCGCCGAGCATCGATAAGTGCATTTTGGCTTGCAATCTGCAGATTAGGAGAAATTCACAATGTAAAACCCTAACATCGCTACAATCTCTGTTTCTTAATTATTAGCTCCGATCTGAATGAAAATTTAGGGAAAAAGAAAACCTAGCTAGAATTTGGGAATACGCGATGTATACCTTGAGGACGAAGCTTCGAGAGTCCGTTGGCCTGTACATACAAGGATCGAATCGAATCGAATCAGAATTTTAGTGAGAGTTATAAGAATTAAGAACAAACAAACGCGAGCATGCAGAGAAAGTTTGGTAAATATAGTTTTCGAGCTTGAAAATGACATTTCGTAGTCATTTCACTCCCGATGATCAACAAGGAAAAATAATATGAGATCTAAATAATGAATTCCACCGAAGCTCTGTTTAAGCTAGTTTTTGCGCATTGTAAAGTAACTACTGTACCTCGGCAACTTGAGAGAATGTGATGAGAAGAAGCAAAGAGAGGACAATGACGACAGATCTGCATGAAGGAGCGGTAGCCATTATTGATAAGGTTTAAGAAGGAGGAGGTTGGTTTCTTGGGGAAAAAGAAAGAAGGAAATGAAAAAACAGAGAAGGTAATGAGAGTGAAGAGTGAAGAGTGAAGAGTGAAGGAAGATGAAGGCAATGAAAGGATATTTATAGGAGAAGGAAAGATGAAATTAAAAAAACAAAAGTGAAAGAAAAAGAGGATTGTAATTGTAAATTGTAATGATGAAAAAGCAAGAGAAAAAAAAGGGGATTGGGCGAAGTTTAAGGCAGTGAAAAGGGGAATGAGAACTGAAAAATCAAAAATGTGAGCGATGAAAGCGGCGGGTATGTAGTTTTGTTTTGTTTTGATGCGTTTTTTTCAAACTTTCTAACATGTTTGCTGGGTCCTCTCTTCACCATTTTCCCCTCCTTCTTTCTTTCTCTTTACTTTTCCCATGTGCATTTCTTACCAATTCTACCACTCTCTATATCAATCTTCTTTCATTCATTTTTATAATTAATTCAATTATTAATTTAGTCTCTATCATGTTCATGTTAATTTTATGGGTAATGCTAACAAGTACACTTAGGGGATTTGTTAAAGTGCATTAATTAGACTTTGAAAAAATAAATTTACCTCGAAAATTTAATTAAACAATAACTCTTTGTTCCTTTATTTTTTAAAACTAATATGCCCTTTATTAATATTTTATTAATTCTTACAATTTTAAATAAAGAAACAGCCGTCATTTGCACTATGCCAATGTCATATGCACTATGTCAATGACTCAATGTCTTAATTTATGAAGCTTATTTTAAGTATATTTGTTATATAGATTTTTTTTAAGAAATTTATAGGGTTTGATTTCTACCAATTTCATTAATGATTTGATGTTTAAATATTAAATAAAGTATTTTAAATGTCATAGTATATGATAAAAGAAGAAGAGTTAAATTACATGGCATATTATTATCTCTTCTTAGAAAAAAAAAAGTGAAGAACTTACACACAAAAAAAATAAAGAACTTATATGGCGTTATTAGTAACTCAAGAATTAATAAAATATTGGCAGATGACATTGGCATAGTGCAGATGAGGGTGGTTTATTTTTTTAAAATGTAAGAATTAATAAAATATTAATAAGAGTACATTAATCTTAAAAAATAAAAGGACAAAGAGTTATTGCTTAATTAAATTTTTGAGGTAAAATTTATATTTTCAAAGTAAAAATTCCATTTTTAAAGTACAATTAATGTACCTTATCAACAAGTACCCTAAATGCACTTATTAGCATTACCCTTATTTTATTTTATTTTTTACAAGAAAAGTTTAGGTGAGTTGGGCCCGGAGTTCACCAAAATCAGGGCATGCCTCCAGGCTGTATGAACGCTTACAGAAGTACTTACAGATCGTCTATCAATAAGGCTCTCACATCAGCAGCGGGAATCGAACTCATGACCTTGTGAGTTATCAGTCAATTCCTTACCAGCTGGGTCAACCTTTGTTTTTCAATAAGTTAACAAATTTAAATTTTTTTTTAAAAAAAGTGTTTTTCAATAAAAAGAAAGTTGACAAAGTAATATGTAATATTTTCATAATGCAGAATTTTTTTTCCCTTTTAAATCATGTTAGCTTGAGAAAGAAGCTAATTCCATGCATTTGTGTAGTAAATGGCATGACAGTTTTG
Source organism: Chamaecrista fasciculata (assembly GCA_003254925.1). Lineage (NCBI taxonomy): Eukaryota > Viridiplantae > Streptophyta > Magnoliopsida > Fabales > Fabaceae > Chamaecrista > Chamaecrista fasciculata. The sequence goes on from QANZ01033498.1 coordinate 75,753, forward strand.
TGTTTGCGTGAGTTTGTGGATGTAACTAACTTTATCTTTTTTGCTGATTATGTGTTGTAGTTTCTGCTTGTAGTAGTTAATTGCTTAATTAGGCTATGTACTTTCTTTAATTACCAAAGAACGTCTTACATTAATTCAGCCAAAAAAGAACCATTCTTATATTTACCAAAAAAAATTCAATGCAAGCTGTATCATTTTTTTCACAATTAAAATGCTTTGAACCAATCAATGCAAACATTATCAATTTTTTATTTATAGAATAGTGAATTTTAATAGAGCTAAGAATTATTCGTTGGGTTTGAACCAATCTATGAATATATAAGGATTTGCCACACAAACAAACAAAAAAATTTGTCTGAACTTTATATATAATTTGTTATTTCTTTGGGTAAATTATATTTTGGTACTTTGTTTTATGGAATAATTTCACTTTGATGCCCTCTTCTTTCAAAAGTGACACTTTGGTACATTTTTTTTGCACCATTAATATTTTGGTACACTGTTCTTTTAGAAGTGACATTTTAATTAGTATCTTGTTCTATGGACCGATTTCACTTTGGTATCCTGTTCTAATCATTTTTAGGGTATCAAATTGTTAATAGTGCAAAGAATATGATACTAAAATGTCACTTTTAAATAACAGGGTACCAAAGTGTCATTTTTTAAAGAACATGGCACTAAAGTGAAATCGTTCTATAGAACAGGATAACAAAGTGTAATTTACCCTATTTCTTTTAAGGATTTATCTAACATGTGCCCTTAGGGCACATTTTAAGGCATAATTGAAACTAACGTTTCACATTGGGGGCACAACTGACAAAAATGAAACGTTAGGGGCATAACTGAAAATCACCACAAACGTTAGGGGCACGAAAGGGTGTTTTGTCTATTTTTAAAATATAATAACAAAAAATTAATTATCATATTTTTCATAATTAGTATAACAAAGATTTTTTAACTTTCTAATGGTAAATTTATTAATTTTAATTAAACAAATTAAAATGTTTCACTTATTATTAATATANTGGTACCCTTTGGAGCTATTTTGTAATTTTAACCATAATAAATTTTGTAAAAATTACATATTGACCCCTAAATTTTTTTAAAGTTTTTATTTTAGTCCCAGATAATATGTATCTAGGGACCTATTTGTAATTTTTTAAAAACTTTTTGGGGTCAATATGTAATTTTTACAAAATTTATCATGGTTAAAATTACAAAATAACTCCAAAGGGTACCAAAGTGTTAATGGAGAATACCACAGGGTACCAAAGTGTCAAGTTTCAAACCACAGGGTACCAAAGTGAAATAGGGTCAAACCACAGGGTACCAAAGTGTAATTTACCCTTAATTTTACTTTATTAGTTTTTTTTTTCTTCTGTCTATAAAGGATACTCTCAAATTTATTCTTGTTTACAGGAGACTCTCTCATGACAAATTTCATAATGGTTTAGCCGCAAGAGATGAATATAGTTTTGATTTTTTTTAATTAGGGTTACCAATACGACAATACCCAAATATATAAAATCTAAAATATGAGACTTTATTAATTAGATATAAGGATAGTTATGTCATTCAAAATTATTTGATAATTTTATAAGACATGTCCAACTCACATGAGACTTGAAAGATAAAAAGATGACGGTATTACTAACGATTGAGGGGACATTGCTATGAAATTAATAAACTAGGGGGTTAATTGCTATTTTTCATAGATTAGGGGGAACATTACAATTGAACACATAGTTTAGGGTGGGTTAATGCAATTTCCCCTATTTTCAATAAAGTTCATATTTTGTTCCGTTTATAACAATATTAATTAGTCTTTTTCTGCCTTTTGTTTTTAAACTTTTTCCCTATATCTATATTTATACTATATTATATGTCGGAGGCTTTCTCTGATAGTCGATCATTTAAAATTATAGTCTAAAATAAATTATTTTAAATATAATATATTAAAATAAATATTAAAAGAAATAAAATCATGTCCCCTCCTCCCCCACGTTCATCCATTTTTATTTTTCAAAATTGTTATTGAATTATTAAAGTAACCCACTTCCATCCATTCCCTCCTCCCAAATTAGTCAAAACCTTTATTTAGTCTTAAGTGTATGAGGTAATTTCAAATTGGCTTTAAATATTTTATTTATTTTATATTAATCTTATATATTTTTATAATTTCTCAATTTGATTTTAAACTTACTCATTTATCAATATAAAAATTTTATGTAATCTTTAACTTTAAATCAACTCAAACGTTATATCTATATTATAAAATAACTGGATATATATATATATATATNTAATAGTGGGATCTACACTTCTCTCTCTAACTCTTCCATTCTCTCTCTAAACTGCATGAAATGCATACAAATGGAGACTACAGAGGATCCAAATCCTTTAAATAGTGGATTTTAGGTCATTGTACATGACCTTCAGGTGAGTATCCTCTCTATTCTAGAACTTGTTTTATCATGCCTATGTGAAATATTTGATGCATATTGTTTTTGGCAAGGTTAAAGTTTTTACGAAAATATGTTTGAAAAGCTTAATTGAGACCTAAGTGTATGATATCATGTTTTGGAAAATATTATGATGAAAAAATGAGATTGATGTTGTTTGAAAAATGGTTTTTGGCTAGTGGGCGAGTCGTTGGGACTTTTGGGTACGTACCAACCAGGCTGACGATCCCGGAGTCACACCATCTGTTGGTCAGGATGTGATGTGGGCATGGCTCTAGGCTTTCGGGGACGTGCCACGAGTAGTACGTCTCCGACCCTGGAGGTGGGGAGTCTATTCGTTCTCGCGGGATATGCCTTTTGCAGGACCTTCGATCTCACTCACCAGTAACGGGGGCGCCACCCATGGGTTTTATGATAAAATGTATCTCATATTTGCGAAATGACTTTGAACGATTACAGATTCAGAATTTATGGATTTTTTTTTACTGGATGTTCAAGTATGTGACCTATATGATCATCCGTAATACGATTGGTACTTTGATACTTGATTATATGATGACTTCGATTATGAAAGGTGATGATAAAGATGCTTGACTTGTTTATATATATTTGAAATATGATTGTACTATGTGCATGCATTACTACTTTGAAACTGGTGGAGCTACCTTGCCCTTCACGACTAGAATAGATTGGATTACTCACCGAGTCTCTTGACTCACCCCTTATTGTTACCATTTCCAGTTTCAGGTTCAGAGAAGTCATTTTCTAGTGCCGTCTAGTTTGAGCAGCCCTCTTGGAGTCCCACATATTTGTTCTTGTGGGTATCTTGACTTTTCATAAGATGTTTATTCATTTGAAATCTGTATTTGACTCTAGTTGTGCTCTGTTAAATTTACAGTCAGGGAAGTGTTAAGTTTATTTTTACGAAAGTTTGAAATCATGAGAAATGAATCTATAAAGTATTGTTGGAGTGAAATTTAAAAATTATGATGTGGATGCATGTGTTAGGCTTACGAGCCATGGGGTTCTCCTTGTGGTTCGTGCCAGTCACGATTTCCGTCAGGGGGTCGTGACACTTGACTTCAAATATATTGTTAATTTACATAACAAGATTCGATCTGCTAATTAAAATCAAGTTAGGCCTATAAAGTGATTGAGTCAAAACCCACAAACATCTTAAAAAAAATTATATTTATATAATATAATATTTTTATTTATCTTCATATTAAAAAAAATTCCTCTATTTTCAATTTCGAATCTGAGTTTCTTTTAGAATGTTTGTGACATGATCAACCCTTCCAAGAGGAGGGTAAGGATGGCTATCACTTTTGATAAAAATCAATATGAAAAGGAGTTTGAAAAATGTTTTTTTTTCTCTTTTTCAACCCTTCCAGTATCATTATCCTTGAAACTTGTTTTGTTTTGATCGTATCATTTTTTTATCCCAAAATAAAAATAGTAACTCTTAATAATAACCATATAGGGCAAAGTCTTAAATTGGTCTCTTATATATGAGGTAGATTTCAAATTGATCATTTATTTGTCATTCACTCATTTGTTTCAGATTAGTCCTACATGCTTTCATAATGTTTGAAATTGGTATTAAAAATATTTTTTATATACAATTTGACCATTTGCTAACAATTTTAATAAGACAGAAAAGGAAAACAAAAGTCTCAATTGGTCCCTTATGAGTATTTCTGTATGTCATTCACTCTGTCTATTGTCATTTGGCTTGAACTGAAACTGAAACAGAGTATAATATTCTACTGTAAAATATAAATTGGTAAAAATTGAAAGACGATCAATTAAGGAATTGTCTCGAAACAAAACTGCAGAATAAAGCACACGGATGATTCTAAAACTAACACTGTATATAACTATTTCCTATACATATAGATGTAATTCCAATATATATCTATTGAAGAACATGAATAATAAATGAAATCAAATGCTGTTCATCATGGTTGTTTTTACATCCTGAATATAATAAGCATGCGTGTGTCTCCCTCAAGAAATGTGATAGTTTATTTCGGGTAGTTCCAGCAATACAAGCTCCATGGTCACTAATGCAATAAGGGAGAGGCCGAATACCAGGTACACATATGGCATCATCTTTATGCATCTATGTGGCTCTTCTGACACTCCCTTGCACTTTGTATTAAAAGAATCAAACACATTCCTTAATTTATTAAAATGGGCACTCACAGTGACAGTAGCAGCAAACGTCGCTAAATCAGTCTCCTCCTCATTCTCAGACACAGTCACCTTCTTGGCCTTTTTCTTCTTCTTCCCTTTCTTCACATTCTCGGAAGATTCCGACACCTCGGTGGTCGTCGGATTCTCCTGAGAATGTACTTCATCACCGGCGACATCGCTGGACGGCGGCTTACTGTTGCGCTTCTTCCTGTTCACTACCGTTATCCAGACATCAGCCTCGTCTGCGGCGGTGGGGAGGATGTATTTGATTGGGGCTGAAGAAGAATTGTGGTCCATGGATTTTCAAAACCCACAAATTAATGACTTTCTTTCTCAATGAAATCAAAGAATGTATGTATCAGTGATAGTTTTGAGCTTACGAAAAGGAAGGCAAATATTTATAGCGAGAGAAACAACAGAATCCTAGTGGCACAAGGAAAACGAGAAAAGATACTCAAGGTCACTAGTATCCTATATTCTACTATATAAAATTTAAACTAGATTTTCAATATTCAAAATCTAAATCTTAATCTCTATCAAAAGTCAAAACAAAAAAATCTAACTATTAATCATTATACTTTTAATCTTAGTCAAAATCTCATTTTGGTCCCAGAAATATAGGATCAATTTCATCTTGGTCCCTAAATTACTTTTAGTTCTATTTTAGTCTTCAAACTTTTTCATTTGTTTCATCATTAGTTCAAAACGTGATTTCGTCTGATTTCTGTCATGATTTTTTACCTGGATAGTTGAGATAAACAATTTTCTCTTATATGCGTCTTAATAAATGAGTTGACCAAGAAAAAAAAATCTTTTTTGTTTTTCGGTCACAAATTGAAGATAAATGTATAGTTAGTTTTTCTTCTTCTATTTAGCAACTCATTTATTTAAGGGTAAATTACACTTTGGTACCTTGTGGTTTGACCCTATTTCACTTTGGTACCCTGTGGTTTGAAACTTAACACTTTGGTACCCTGTGGTATTCTCCATTAACACTTTGGTACCCTTTGGAGCTATTTTGTAATTTTAACCATAACAAATTTTTCAAAAATTACATATTGACCCCAAAAAATTTTAAAAAATTACAAATAGGTCCCTGGATACATATTATCTAGGGACTAAAATGGAAACTATAAAAACTTTTTGGNTAAAATTCATTCTATAATTTAGGTATCAAAACTACGTTTTAACGTTTAATTTTTATTATTTGAAATAATTTGATTGAATAAAAATTATGAATTTAAATCGTTTTAGTAATTATTATAAAATTTTTGATAAACAGTAATTATTAATTAATATAAATTGAATGTGATCAATTAGAAGTGTATTGACTTATCGTTTACTATTTATTAGGATTAAACTTGGTTCATTTATCTTGTTCACGATATACCCTGAGAAAAAAAAAAGGATATGCCATATTTTAAATTATTCTAAAGTATCTAAGTCGTCCATTGAATCTTCTTGCATCAGGGATGACAATGGATAGGGTATTCGGTGGTTTTGTCACTATCTATATCTGTATTCGTTTATTCTATCCAATATCTGTACCCTATCCATATCCGATAAATTAATATCCATATCCGATATCCGACGGATACCCGAAATATCCGAAAAAATATGGATATAGGATAGGATATCCTATTTTATCAATCGGATATATCGGGTATCCGATATCCATTATCCACCAACTAATATAATTAAATGAAATTATTATTTATTTATATTTTAAATTTATTTTTTAAAATAAAAAATTAAATATAAAATAACTAAAATATGATTATATAAAAAATATATATGAATATAATTATTTAAATTTAAATATTTATATATAAAATATTAAATTAAAAGTAAAATATAAAAATTAAATAAGTAATAGGGTATAGGATATCAGATACCCTAAATATCCGTTCATTTGGGACGGATATAGGTTATCCGAAGGCAATACCCGTATCCGTCCAATATCCAAAAAAATTTAATTTTCACTATCCGTATCCGTATCCGATATCTGGTATCCGACAAATATCACATATTTTTTCGGACTAATAGGGATGGATATCCGATCCTCCAAAATTGCCATCCCTATCACAGCCGTGCATTCATTCCACTTGAATAAAACGTTGCGTTTTGGAGCATCGCATCAAGAGAAAATCTCAAAATCCCGTGTTGATATTTTTTTTTGGCCATTAATCCTGTGTTGATAGAAGGGAAGAATCATAGAAACCCACTTCCCAACGCCGCCTCTCTCACCTCCGTTTCAGGCCTTCTTCAGACGGAAGCCACTTAACTGAAGTAAGCCTCTCTCACTCTCAAAATGATTAAATATGCATGCAATTTCCATGGTGCTTTTGTAGAATCGAAAATTACCAGCACTTAGGAATCATTGGATTGGATAGTTCTCTTTTTGGGTACTCCTTGTATTCATATGAAATTCCCATACCCTATTTGTCCTTCACATGGCATTTGACGGAATCATTGATATGAAATTCTTGAGAAAATGTATTTACCAAGTGCTCACTGCCCCATGAATTGTAGAAATTAACATGCTTTCCTTGAAATTTTAGTCCCTATTTACTTGTCAAAATAATGCTCAGAAGCCAAGCAAAGAATGAAGCTTTTGTTCCGATCTTGGACATAGAAGTATGTCTTTGCTTCACCAAGTTTTTGCATCTTTGGGTTCCAAACCCTTCAAGATAGTACCCAGAATTAGTTTGTTATGTCCTCAATTGGTTCAGCTGATTCATACCGAGACTACCTCAAAGGATGATGTTACTGTGATATGTGACTCTTTTAGAAGAGGCTGGAACTGGGATATCATAAGCAGGAAGTTTAATTCTTTTGAGTTGAATGACTCAGTTGTGGAGAGAGTTCTGCTTGAACTGAAGGAACCAAGTGATGCAAGAAGTGCTTTGGGTTTCTTCCATTGGTCGTCAAAAAGGAAAAATGTCGAACATGGGGTTCGATCTTACTGCATTGCAATCCATATTCTGGTTAAAGCAAGGTTGCTCATGGATGCGCGAGCATTACTTGAATCACTTCTGAAGAAAAATAATGAAAGTTCTTTGAGATTTTTGGTTGTGGATTCACTGCTTGGTAGCTATAAAGTTTCTGCTTCTCACCCTTTGGTATTTGATTTGTTAATACAGGCTTATGCCAAATTAAGAATGTCTGACGTTGCTTTTGACATTTGCCACTATGTTGAAGACCACGGTTTCTCTGTTAGCCTCATAAGTTTTAATACGTTGCTTCATGTTGTTCAGAAATCTGATAATTGCAGTTTAGTTTGGGATATTTATGAGCATATGATTCAAGAAAGAACTTACCCAAATGAAGTAACTTTCAGGATCATGATTAATGCTTTGTGCAAGGAAGGGAAGCTGCAGAAAACTGTAAGCACGTTGGATAGAATCATGGGGAAGAGGAACTCTCCTTCAGTGATTGTGAATTCTACTTTGATTTTCAGGGTTGTAGAAGGCGGAAAAATTGAGGAAGGCATGGTAATGTTGAGGAGATTGTTGCAAAAGAATATGATAGCTGACTCTGTTGGTTACTCTTTAATCGTTTATGCCAAAGTTAAAATGGGAAATTTGGATTCAGCATGGCAGATCTATGAAGAGATGGTGAAAAGAGGTTTCCAGCCAAATAGTTTTGTTTATACATCATTCATAGGTGCATACTGTGAAGAGGGAAAAATTGAAGAAGCAGAAACCATAATGCGAGAAATGGAAAAAATGGGGTTGAAGCCATATAGTGAGACTTTTGATTATCTCATCAAGGGATGTGCTGAAACAGGAAAGTTGGAAAAGTGCTTGAGTAATTATGAGAAAATGGTGAGAATTGGGCTAATTCCTAGTTGTTTGACATTCAATAAGATGGTAAAAGAGCTCTGTGAAAGGGGGGTTATGAAGGAGGCCAATGACATGCTAACGATATTGTTAGATAATGGGTTCATACCCAATGATCTAACATATTCTTATCTGATTGAGGGTTACGCCAAAAATGATGAAATTCAGGAAGCTCTCAAACTATATTATGAGATGCAGTATAAATCTCTGTCTCCGGGATCATCTGTCTTCACATCATTCATTCTGAGCTTCTGCCGTTGTGGAAATCTGGAAGATGCTGATAAATATCTGAGGATTATGAAAGGTCAATTGCTAACCCCAAACTCTTTAATATACAAGACATTAATAAGTAGCCACTTGCAGAAGGGTGATAGAGAAAGAGCTCTTCGGCTTCAAAATGAAATGGCTTCTTTGGGATTGGAAGCCTAGCTATTATGCTTTAGCAAAATAGAAGTGAAGATTATTAGCCTTTAAGAGCCCGTTGCTTCTTTCTGTATTAGATTATCTTCCTGGCTGTAGCAAATGACTTTCCCTATAAATTACCTTCCACATTCCATATGGACCTGAAACTATTTTGGCAGATACCTCCTTTTGACCACCAAGCATACAAATCATTTGGTTGGGGGTTGATCCAACTTAACCAAGGGTTTTAGATTCAAGACTTGAGTATGAAGTTGCATTAAATACTTGGTGAGAGAGTTTTGTCGTCCTTGTAGATCTACCCAATTTGAATGGGACTAGTTTTTGTCTATACTGTTGAAACGGATAGGCGGAAGACACCCATGGTTCATACTAAAAAAAAAAAATTGTTTGTATTTTGTACATATCAATTTATCTATGTAACCCATGTCTAGAGTTAGTCAGCCAGAGAGATTGGCATGAGGTGACCCATCAGAGAGCACCTTTCTTTCTTGAGATAATTATGATTCAATTTTTTCATGAGTTCATGCTGTCTAGTAATTATGTAAATTTGTATGGATGACTTACAGGAGACTAGTGCTTAGTATGTGAGGGGATAAGTGATTCTTCAAACCAAGAGGGGATAAGTATGCTCAATTACTAGTAGTTTTTGAACTTAAAGATTTACTATATGAAGACTCTTCATAAATGAACCATTGCAAGAACATGACTTTCAGTTATAAACCCTGAGAGTGACAAATCCCTGAAGGACATTCTTAGCGGCATTTTGTGGATCTGAGCCTCTAAGGTCAACAGTTCTTTGAAGGACAGTTTATAGGATCAGAGTGCAGATCTTTGTGAGCATAAGTTAATGATGATTTATTCTGTGTAATTTTAGTCAATATGCTTAATTAAATTTATTATTGTAAAGTATTTTCATTCTTGGGAGAAAACAAGATCACATTGTTCATTTTTTGGATGTGGAAAATCATTATAATATATTCCAGGGAGACCAGATCTACTGATTACTTTCTGAATAACCAGCAAATACTTGACCAGAAAAATGAAAAAGACAGCAAACATTGCTATTAATTGCAATCTCCTAATTTGGCCAAAAAAAAAAAATTGCAATCTCCACATGGCAATTTCAGTTAGGCAAAGCACTGAGAATTTTGAGTTGTATTCGTCTATATTATTTGAGTTAGGCAAAACATTGCTATTGATTTTATATCTATATTATTGATTTCTGGTTTAAGGATCATAATTTCTTTCTCACCTCAGTTATGAATTATGATGCATAAGAAAATAACATCCTTCCTTTCTCCTTCACATACACACACACACACACACACACATTTCACGAGGGAGAGGAGACATAGAAGAATATTTGAGAAAATCAAAATGTCAATTAAATAATGGAACAGCCAGCTGTTCATGGACTTTGTTTTAGTTTTTTTTTTTAATTTTTCTGAGATCTTGATTCCATCTTCCCAAGTATGCTTGACACAGAGGTAGAGCCATCCACAGGAAACAAGAGTCCATGGCTCTCTCTGCAATCACAGCCAGGTACTTCCGTTCATCTTCTCCATACAAAATCCTTCATGAATTCTCAAGAATCAACAAATCACTACACAATCAACCTTCATTGCCTTCACTGCAGTTTCAGGAGTACATGGCCACCAAGGTCAAAAGAGTGACCAAAGCACTAGACGAGGCAGTGCCTCTGCATCACCCCATGAAACTCAGTGAAGCTATGAGGTACTCTCTTTTTCCAGGTGGAAAGCGAGTTTTTCCAATTCTGTGTCTTGCTTCCTGTGAAGCTGTAGGAGAAGACTCTTTAGCAATTCCTATGGCCTGTGCACTTGAAATGATAGCCAATGTTTCAATCATTCAAGATGATCTTCCATGTATGGACAATGAAGAAATCAGACGAGGAAAGCCCACCACACACAAGGTTTTCGGCGAAGCCACCGCAATCCTATCCGGAGACTCCCTTATCTCCCTTGCATACCAAGTCATAGCAGCCAACACCAAAAGTGTCTCACCCAAAAGAGTCCTACAAGCCATTGCTGAGCTGGGTGCAGCATCAGGATCAAAAGGGCTTTCAGGAGGCCAGTTTCTTGACCTCGAAAGCGAGGGGAAGACGGTGAGCTCGAGTGAGTTGGAGTACATTCATGCACACAAGACAGGCAAATTGGTGGAAGCTACAACTGTTTTTGGAGGTATAATGGGAGGAGGGAGTGAGGATGAGATAGAAAGACTGAGGAAGTATGGGAGGTATGTGGGGTTGATGTGTCAAGTGGTGGATGATATATTGGGTGTGACTAAGTCTAGTGAGGAGTTGGGAAAGACTTCAGGGAAGGATTTGGAGACTGATAAGGCTACTTATCCAAAATTGATGGGTGTGGATGGAGCTAAGAAGTTTGCTAGTGAGTTGACTGAGAAAGCTATGATGGAACTCTTAAGTTTTGATGCTACAAAGGCTGCTCCTTTGTCTCACTTCACTCACTATCTTGCCAATAGGCAGAAATAGGGAGTATGGTGGTCAATTTGTTAAAAATGTTCAAAGTATCTGTTGGCTATCAACCATTCAACCTGATCCTTTGATGTCGTATTGACAACTTTTTCCTCTCTATGGAGGTTTTTCTTCAGCTTATTTGATGAATTTAAGGATTGACAACCAACTTCCCCAGATATGCAACACTAGTAAAATATCTAGACAGAAGAGAGCTGAAAATACCAAGTGGTTTTGCTGTAATTATTTGAATTATGAAAGAAGTCTACATACTACCAGGAAGTTATAAGGTTCTATCTTGGGTTTCCTGTATATGTATAAAAATCCTCATATCTATAATAACATCAATTTCTAGTAGGTAGTGGACAAGATCCTTGATAGAGGATGAACTTTCTTACAATTTAGGTTGAAATTTTTATAAGCACGATTACTTAACAAATGAAACCATAGGCTCACATTGTGTTCAGCATTTATATTTACCACACGACACTTCTTTGCACCTGACACTATATAATCTGATAAATACATAATCTGATATGGTTCAACCCTTAACGAACCATAGGAAAAACACACAACATAATCTGATAAATTCACAAGCAAAGTATGGGCTGGTCAGCATCATTTTGGAGCCTGTGTAGAATGTCCTGTTGTTTTTACCATTGAGTATGTCAAAATAGGCTTGGGCTCCTTGGGTTCGCTAACATAAATATTAAGGATAGAACCAACTTTAGAAACAGAATGAAAATGACATCTAACTTTAAGAAAGAAAATATACATTTAACCATTTTTAGTTTGAAACTGTCAAATTGAGATACTCTCAATTGGGAAAGAAAAACAAAGTGTCAAGTTGGAGTTATGTTTGCTCCTCTCATTTCCCTCCCCAAATCCCAGACCAAACTAAAGGCTAGCATTAATTACCTGTCCATTCTATTAATCAAGAAACTGCTCTCTCAAATGTTTTTTTTGGCTGCTGAATTAATTCAAGAGTCTTGTTTTCGAAGAAATTGTACAAGTTTAGACTTCAATTCTGATGGAATACGAACAGGACGGTAATTTTTGTCGAGCCACACAGCTGTGGCCTTGGCCTCCAGAAAATATCAAGAAATATGATGAAGAATGTAGAGGAAAGATTAAAAAATAAAAATTCTTAGGTATGAGAGACAAACCTCTAGGTTTGGCAGCTTCAAGATGAAGTGATCAAAGTATAAACGAGCAGCTGAAGAACCAGAAACCCTAACCTTTACAACAAATTTGTCTCCACTCTGGTTGCATGTTCTTATAATGAGAACAAGTAGTAGGCAATAGAAGTATTGTTATACAAGTCATCAGATTCTTATGTCTACTGTCATATATCACCAACATAAAGGCTTACTCTTAGAGGTGCGAGGAATTTGAGTGACAATTCCGACAGTGCCAATGCCTCACCACTGCAATTAGTTTATGAATGTATTTAGAAAACATTCACAATCACAAGCATAGCCAATAACTCCATCAAGTTAGCTTCTACTCTAATTAACACATCTCTTGAGCTTTCTGAAATTCAAACTCATAACTCTAATTATTACTGTACATATATAAATTAAACCAGCTAGCTACTAGTAATAGCGTATCGTTATCCCATTATCTGGGATAGAGTATCGCATATTTACCTTCATCAATCTTATCCCAAGTTATTTTATTTCCCCTCCTATAGCTAGTATTATATATATTCACTTACTTCGTAGTTAATAATTGGATATCATAGGATATATATTTTTTACATTTTCACATGAAGATCATGGGATCTGGTATAATATATAAAGTAAATTACTGAAAAAGTACGGGTAGTCAAGCCTCTCACATTAGCAGCGGTGGAAATAGAACTCATAACCTAATTGTGGGTAATTATATTAAAGGGTAAATTGCAATTTGGTACCCTATGGTTAGGGGCGGTTCCCCTTTGGTACTCTGAAAGAAAAATTTTTGCATTGTGGTACCCCGTGGTTTGCTCCATTAGCGATTTGGTACCCTGAGGTTTTTTTCTGTTAGGATTTAACGGCAAATGTTAGTTAAAATGTCAAAAATCTCCCAAAAAGTCTTCTCTTATGCGTTTAAGTCCTTTCCCTTTACTAAAAGGGATCAAAACATAAAGAATTAATTATAAAAGGGTCTTTAGAATTCTAATATTATAGATTTTTCTCCTTTTCATAAGATTTCTTTTGAATAGGTCCTGATTTAATCACACTTTAATACCAAAAGTTTATGATCTTTATCAAAATAGTCCTTAGAACCTAAAAAACAAATGAGCATCTATGATTTATCAAAAAATTCCTATATTCAACTACAATTTTCATTCAAGTACACTACAAACAAATCAAAACCCCCAAATTTTTTCAAAATCAAGCCCAAAAAAAAAAACATTTCATCTCTTCTTCAAATTGGTCCCTAAAACCTTGAACTTTTGAATAGGTCCTGATTTAATTACAAACAAATCAAAACCCCTAAATTTTCCCAAAATCAAGTCCTATTTTTATCTCTCAAATTATGATATTATGATATTTTTATTTGTATTTTTTTTATGGTTTTTATGAGATAAAAGGGACAACCTAATAATCTCAAGTATTTATTAAATGGATTACAGTCTATAAAATATTTGAGTCATGAACCCCATAATATTTTATAAATTATAAAATAATTGTCTTAACCTAAATTAATTAGGCTTAAACAAAAAAATGTAATCTCCTAACCAAAATAATTAACAAAAGAATGGGAGAAAACAAGCCAGATCAATATAATAATATATAATAATATAATAATATTATATTTATACATATATATATATACACACGGCCAAAACACGTTCAGTGAAGGGAGAAGAGCATTCNCCATCCTCACGAAACACGTTCAGCGAAGGGAGAAGAGCATTCAAGAAAGTTTTCGCTAAAATTACAGATTGACCCCCCACAAGTTTCACAAATTTTAACATAGGTCCCTGGACATGTCATATACAGGGACCAAAATGAAAAAAAAATAAAGTTTTCTGGGGTCAAAAGGTAATTTTACAAAAATAAGAGGTCCAGACTGAAAATTACAGAACAATCCAAAATCTGGAGAACCAATTCATTCCAGTCCCTATCGGAACACGAAAATCGGGATTTTCTGACGGATTTTGGACCGATCGGAATGCCCTTGGAGCCTAACTCCATTGTTCCTTCATTCTAGGATCTAAAACTAACCTAGGGTGGTCTAAAACTACCCAACCATGAATGAAAAATGAAGAAGAAAGAAGAGGAAAGAGATAAAAACTACAAACGAGATGTTTTTCGGGACTTACCAAGATCAAACTTTGCCTCACAAACTCAGAAATTTTGCTGAATAATTCGTCCCTTTCTTCTGAGAATAAGCATCCTATTTATAGGCCAATGAGAGAATCCACCAAAATCATGATTTTAATGGAGATTGGAAAGATTTATTTTTGAAAATAATCATGGATTATCTCGATTTGATCTGATTTTGGAAGAAATTTGAGGGACCAAAATGAAAATTTGAGCAAATTTGAGAGACCAAAATAGGACTTGATTTTGGAAAAATTTGGGGGTTTTGATTTGTTTGTAATTAAATTAGGACCTATTCAAAAGTTTAAGGTTTTAGGGACCAATTTGAAGAAGAGATGAAAT
>QANZ01033498.1:91047-102601 GCA_003254925.1 Chamaecrista fasciculata
ATTAAAGTGTAATTAAATCAGGACCTATTCAAAAGAAATCTTATGAAAAGGAGAAAAATCTATAATATTAGAATTCTAAAGACCCTTTTATAATTAATTCTTTATGTTTTGATCCCTTTTAGTAAAGGGAAAGGACTTAAACGCATAAGAGAAGACTTTTTGGGAGATTTTTGACATTTTAACTAACATTTGCCGTTAAATCCTAACAGAAAAAAACCTCAGGGTACCAAATCGCTAACGGAGCAAACCACGGGGTACCACAATGCAAAAATTTTTCTTTCAGGGTACCAAAGGGGAACCGCCCCTAACCACAGGGTACCAAATTGCAATTTACCCTATATTAAATTATGAGTCAATTATTTCTTACTAATTAGACTAACCTTTATTGGCTTGCATGTGGTTCCAAAGTTTACATTCTGGTATTCGTTATCAGTTATAATTAGGTTACCTGTGATTTTGTTACACAAAAAATTAACATGGCTCACTATAAAAAATCAAAATTTCTAAAGTTAAATACTCATTTCGATCATAAAACTAATTTTTGTTTTGTTTTAGTTTTCAAAATGTAATTTTATATGATTTATGTCGTGATTTTTAACCTAGACAATTGAGATTGCCTTTACCTCAGTAAAACTATCAAAGAAAGAGTAAGAAACTGAATGATATAAAGATAACACTAAAAAACACATTAAAAGAAAAAGCGGAAAACAGCGAAGAAAGAGTGTGGAAAGGTAAAAGTGAAAACTACGTTTTAACCCCCTATCTTCATACTTTCCTCAGTTTCATTCGGGTCCTTTAACCTCTTCTGTAGGGACTAAAGTGAAATTTCAGAAGATTTTCCTGGATCAGTTTTCCAATTTCGGCTCTGGGCCAAATTAAGTCAGGGAAGATTACAAACCAAAAAAGCCCATGTCCTGGATGATCAAACAAATTACCATAAAGGGAACTAATAAAAGATAAAAAGGATGAAGCTAAGATGCAATTTGAAGATTACAAAAATTATTGATGATGTACAAGAAATGTAACAATAATTGGTCTTGTTTCTTTTGCTTAACTTATTATAGTCAAGAAACGTGAGCTCATCAACTTGACTAGAGCCTAGAGGTTTGAACTTTGATCAACGTGGAAAGCATTTTGGGATTTTCTTTCAGTTTCCCCAAAATAGTGACTTGGATCGTCTGAGAATATTCTCACGCGCGCGTGAGGAACAACAAAAGCCTTCAATTCTCACCGTTGGTCGATCTTCCCTTTCCAAAGATATATTAAAATTGGGAAGTGACCAACTTGCATGGGAATTTCCGAACCAAATAACTTAGTCAAAACTCCACCCGGAACGCTTTTCATTTTGGAATTTGTTTCATCTCAGCTTCTCCTCAATTATATATACTTGTTAGATAGTAGATACTTGTGTTGCCCGCAAGCATGAACATACCTTGTTGTGTAGCACATATAACTCTAGAGGCACAGGCTGATGATGACTTGGACGTTGATAGAATTGATGGAATGACGAAGTGGCAAAACTTGAGTGTCGTGTCATTTTATCCTGAATAGTAGAGGCCAGTACAACACATGTGGTATAAGACAGCATCTCACTATTGAGAGTGTGCACCACTAGTCATGGAGACACCGTGTCCATAATTATATATCCGCCTTTACAATAATTACAACACACTCCACCCTAATTCAGCAATCAGCATTATACACCCAATCTCATGTAAAAGTCAACGGCCCGGTCCTCTCCTAAGCTATTTTAATTTGGGACTCCATCTACAAGGATGTTGGCTTTTATCATCAATGAGTGAGATCAGATTTCACAAGTTTACCTCAATCAGATAACTGAACAATAAAAACTTCTCCAAGTACAATTTCTCAACCCTCAACGTATTATTGTTTGACAGCTACTATATTCAAGCCCATTGAAGTTCAATGGGCAAGTCTGATATTTCGATCAAATTAATTCAGTTTTGACTCTATATTGGCCACAGCTTCCCCCACCTTTGTATTTAAGGACAATAGACCCTCCTGCACTAAATTCAGCATCCTCTTTTAATTTTCCCATTGAATTTCCAATCTCTCGCAAAACAGCAGCCATGGCAGTTCAATATTCAAGAATCTCATTTGGAATGTTCATGATCATACTGATGATTAGCCAGCTCCCAAATTGCTGTGAGGCTCGCAGATGCCTGAGCAAGGACAACAAGCAAACAGAGAGTCAAGGGTTCCTCTACCATTTCTACACCAATCTACAAAAGAGTGACTTTCTTTCACTTTTATTTTGACAGTCAAGGACTAAAGTGAAAGGAACTTGAAGTTTTTAGGACTAAAATGTAATTTAAAGGACTAATCTATAATTTTTCATGACTTAATTTGCCTAGTTAACTATTTAAAATGGATGGAGGACTAAAGGTGGAAGGTTTTCAAAACATATGGAACCAAAACTGAGACAAAAAAAGATATATGACTGATTTGGGACCTGGAGCAAAAATATAGGACCAAATTCGAGACAAAAAAAGATACAGGACTCATTTGGGACCTGGAGCAAAGATACAGGACCAAATTCGAGGCAAAAAAGATACAGGACTGATTTGGGACCTAGAGCAAAGATACAGGACCAAATTCGCACTTTGACCTGTAATTTATATGTATGAAAACAGAGAGGGTAAGTTACACTTTGGTACCCTATTCTATGGACCAATTTCACTTTGGTACCCTGTTCTTTCAAAAGTGATACTTTGGTACTCTGTTTTTTGCACCTTTAACACTTTGGTACCTTGTTCTATGGATCGTTTTCACTTTGGTACCCTGTTCTTTCACAATTTTTTACTCTATTTTATGTTTTTAGGGTACCAAAGTGTTAAAGTGTGCAAAGAACATGGTACCAAAATGTCACTTTTAAAAGATAGGGTACCAAACAAAGAACAGGGTACCAAAGTGTCAATTTTGATAGGACATGGTACCAAAGTGAAAGTGATTAATAGGACAGAGTACCAAAGTGTAATTTACCCCAACAGAAAACCTCCAAGCCAGTTAAGATGTAATATTGAGGACCGAAGAAAAACACCCAAAACAAAAATCACTAACATAAAATTGAAATGCTGATAACATATGACATATATAGTATTAACATGACATACATAACGAATTTCACATATATAATATCAAAAATAATAAGGACTTTATTTTTTGGGTAAATTACACTTTGGTACCCTGTGGTTTGACCCTATTTCACTTTGGTATCCTGTGGTTTGAAACTTGACACTTTGGTACCCTGTGGTATTCTCCATTAACACTTTGGTACCCTTTGGAGCTATTTTGTAATTTTAACCATAATACATTTTACAAAAATTACATATTGACCCCAAAAAAATTTTAAATTTTTCATTTTAGTCCCTATATAATATGTATCCAGGGACCTATTTGTAATTTTTTGAAAATTTTTTGGGGTCAATATGTAATTTTTGCAAAATTTGTTATGGTTAAAATTACAAAATAGCTCCAAAGGGTACCAAAGTGTTAATGGAGAATACCACAGGGTACCAAAGTGTCAAGTTTCAAACCACAGGGTACCAAAGTGAAATAGGGTCAAACCACAGGGTACCAAAGTGTAATTTACCCCTGTTAAATTTAGTAGAATAGATTTGAATAGATTAGATTTGTTGGAATTTATTTCATTACAATGGGACTTGGACACATATTTAAAGACACCAACAACACCTACCACATTTAATATTCTACTAACCAACTGACTCTAATAAATAAAATCTTGACTTCTAACACTCCCCCTCAAGTTGGAGCATAGATGTTAATCATGCCCAACTTGTTACAAAGATATTCCAAAATATAAAAATCCCATACATCATAAAATTGTGAACATAAAACTAGGAAAAACACCCTTGAAACCAACTTTTCGCAACTCCCCCTGTCATTGTATCTCAAATAGTCATCATGTAGACAACTCAAAAGAAATCACCACTAAACTTGTTGAGAGAAGGAAACATAATCCTGTGGTTAAAAATCCATGGGAGAAGAAGCTGGAATGGAAACACACCTATGAGCCCATGGTTGAAGTCACAAGGAGAGAAGGCTAGAATGAATGAGAACACAGCCATCAACTTGATTCAATCAACAAGCTTGAGTGATGAACAGGGAAAAGAAGAGCAATGTGAGAGGGAACTGGAATGCAAATTAGGGATTAAGTCTTGAATCATATAGAAACCTTCAAATAGGGGAAGAAAAACAATTTTTTTTTCCTAACCCAGTCTCAGGAACTACTGGGCTGTAAGAAACAAGAAACAAATTCAGAGTCATTGACAAAATGCAACAAAACCCTATCTTCAACAAAAAGGGTTCACTAACAGCGGCCAAAACCTCTAGATCACAGTTGGGGGTCGCCGAAAATAGGTCGTCGACGGCGGCGAGAATGACCGGTGAGCAGTACGGTGGCTCACGCTCCTTCACGCGCCGGCGCGTGGAGAACGTGCGACACTGCTTAAACGGCGTGTGAGCCACACGCGCTTCACAGAATGACACCGGACTTCGGGGAACGGCGGATTGGGACCTCCTCTTCCTTCCTATGATGGCGGTGACACTAAAAAATAAACTTTGAAAGTGGACCTACTAAAACCCTAACTAAGTTTTTTGAACAGAGAGGAATAAATTTCAGACGCAGTGAGACAAAATTTCATCCAGGTTCAAATGGCTCTGATACCATGTTAAATTTAGTAGAATAGATTTGAATAGATTAGATTTGTTGGAATTTATTTCATTACAATGAGACTTGGACACATATTTAAAGACACCAACAACACCTACCACATTTAATATTCTACTAACCAACTGACTCTAATAAATAAAATCTTGACTTCTAACAACCCCTATTTTTTTTAATAAAGGAAGTACTTAATTTAACTTTTTGTTTTTTTTTTTTTTGCCTGAGTACTTAATTTAACTTGGAAGGTAAGGGGAAGTAATATTAAAAATTAACTTGGAATTGAAGATAGCACCTTCCATGTTTTGAAGATAGAGGAATATTGAGGACAAAGTGCGCCATGTAATAGGTAAGCATAGTGTGATACTTAGCTTCCAAGAGGAAAGTTGAAAGAATATCAAACCAAGAATATGAATATAATTTCCGAGTAAACCAATAATATAATAAGCCAACTAGTCTGCCACCTCAATCAAGAAAAGTTACAAACCACCAGCAAAGAGAGTATGTTATGTTTCCAAAACAAGCATGTTTCATCAATTACTCATGATGCAAAAAGTCTTGGCTAAAATAAATCATTTTTAACTCTTGAATCAAAAACTAATTTTTTTTTTAACCAAGTCAGATTTTATTTCTGGAATCCAAAAATAATTTTGGACTTTTCAAAATAAAGAGCCACATTTTTAGATTTAGCCAAAATTAATATTGAGCCTAATCGAAAAATTAATTTTAAGCTAGAGAATAAATCATATTTTGCAATTTAGTCCAAACACATAGTTAAACAAAGTTTTTACAAATTATTAAAAATAAAAACAAGTAATTTAATTAAAATTAATTTTTACAAAATTTACAATCTTGTCTGCCATAAGGGCATGGCGCTCGAGATGTACTAGCTTGTGATAATCCCATTTCATTTAAAAAGTTCTGACATTCCCAGGAATATGTTGGGCAGACTCCATATTCCTTTATTTCTATGGGGCGCTCCGTCTGGTCCTCATGTATAAGAAAACACTTAATTTCCAACTGTAGCAAAATCTTTGAATTGGAAGTGGCTTTGCATTCCTTAATTTGATATGTTTTTCGAGAGATGTATTCATCCAACCATATAATAGCATGATTAGACGCCATCCTTCCAATAAAAAGTCTGTAATTAGCCTCCCATTTATCCAAGTTAGGGATCTGGCATCGATACTGAACAAAGACTTCTGTCAATGGTAGAAGTGGAGGAACAACGATGTAGAAAAGCATGGTCCAATCCATGGAAAGAGGAGCAGAAGAGAGGTCAACAACAATGGAAGGATGTGGTGTCCTATACTTGAACCACTTCGGAACTCTACTTCCTAGGCATATCAATCCAGAAAATCTCCCAGGTTGGAGTACTGCATTTGCTAGAATGGCTTTCACTGAATGTTCATCCAATTGATAGCAATTCCGAAATGCAAATTGGAAGAATTTCCCAATTGTTGAAGTGACATGCGTTGTCTGCTGTGATGAACAGTTAGCAACAAATAATGATCGGTGGGATTGATTCAAGTGTGCCACGGATCGAAGGTGTAGACAGTCTCGAGCACGTAATATTTCGAGGGTTGGTGGGAGGTGTGGCAGGGATCGAAGGTGTACACATTCATTAACTGTTAATGATTTGAGAAATGGTGGGAGCCAAGGTGGCAGGGATAGAAGGCTTGGACAACAAGAAAGATACAATTCTTCAAGGGATGGTGGGAGCTGTGGTGGCAGGAATTGAAATCTATCACAATTAGAAACATGTAATCTTTTAAGGGATGGTGAAAGCTGTGGTGACAGTGATAGCAGTCTTGCACAACAAGAAACATGTAATCTTTCAAGGGATGGTGGGAGCTGTGGCGGTAGGGATAGAAGGCTTGCACAATTAATAACATGTAACAATTCAAGGAATGGTGGGAGCTGTGGCGGCAGGGATAGAAGTCTTGCACAACCTAAAACATGTAATTCTTTAAGGGATGATGGGAGCTGTGGCGGTAGGGATAGAAGGCTTAGACAACCATAAAAATGTAATTCTTTAAGGGCTGGTGGGAGCTGTGGTGGCAGGAATTGAAGGCTTGCACAATTAGAAACATGTAATTGCTCAAGGGATAATGGTGGGAGCTGTGGTGGCAGGGATAGAAGGCTTGCAAATTGCAGCTTGGGCATACCACCAATACATGAAGGCACCTCTTTAATAGCAGTCCCTCTTATATCCAAATTTCTCATGTTGTCTGCTATTATAGAAAACTCCTTTAGCTCTGAGCATCCAACAAGGGATATTTCAGAAAGGGATCTTAATTCAGTATCACTTTTAAGGCTCTTAAGGGAAACACAATTTATCAGCCTTAACTCCCTCAACTTGTTCTCCGACAAAATTGATGGATGAATCTCGCCAATTCTTGCACATCCTATGAGAGATACAGTTTCAAGATTTTTGGCTTTTGAAAGGTCTGGGAGCATTTTGAGGCGGTAGCAATCACGAAGTTTGATTTTCTTTAAATTCACCGTATCCTGAATCAACAGAAAGACATATATACCATCACTGGATAATTAATTCATATCCTGATTCATTAAATTCAATGCAAGCCATAAACTAAAACACAAATACAGTATGGATAGATAGATAGATAGATAGATAGATAGATATAAGGATAAATATACATACCAGGACTCCATGCCAAAGTTCTGTCATTCCATTGTCTCTCATGTGAAGTTCAACCAGGTTTACAACAGAGAAAGTTGGTGGCAGAGATTTCAAAGGATAATTGTCCCAGCACAAATATCTTAGTTCATTTGGCAAATATCCAAGCCCTTGTGGAAGATGCACATGATGATGCTTACGCTTTTTAGAAGAACTAGAATTATAAATATCAAGAAATAATAGATTGGGCATCTTGGAAAATGCTTGAGGACTTAGACTCAAATCTTCTTCTGCCTTTGACATGTCCAGAGTAATGCTTTTAATGGATTTACTCCCCTAATGTGCAAACAAAACGTAAAGCATAATAAAAATTTATAATCAAGAACACAAATTGTTCAAAAGTATATATAATGTATTATGATTTAATTCTTACCATGTCATCTTTCAATATTCGACAAATATCTTTGGCATCCCATAACCGGCTTCGCTTTCCAGGATCATCCCAACATTCTTCACGAACAATCTGCTTTCCCATTTCTTTTATCAAGTCATGCATTGAAACTTCTCCGTCATAAATAGTTAAAAGTGCTTTGTCTTGAAGACTCCTTAATCCAACAAAAGTTGACAAACCACAACTATCTAATAAACTTTTTATATGTTCAACCTTGCAGGTTTTGAAATAGCAAGCGACAAATTGAAAGACCTCTTTCTCTTCATGGTCTAGATTGTTGTAGCTTAATATCAGGATTGATTGTATATCTTTGGGAGGCACTTTCCTTAACTTCTCCAATTGGCTTTTCCAAAATATTTTATCTTCGCCATAAAGAAGATGTCCTAATATTATCAAAGCCAAGGGAAGACCATTCGCATAACTAATAGCTTTCTTTGAGAGGCATTCAAACTCCTCATCACAACAATTATTGTCTTTAAAGGCATTCAGTTTGAATAGTTCACGAGCTTCATCAGATTTCAATAGCTCAACCTCATATGTATCAACAACATTTTTACCAAGTAGTTTTTTATCTCTTGTTGTTATAATGATTCTACTGCCTGGTCCAAACCAATGGTGTGCTCCAACTAAACTTTCTAGTTGTTTTAAATTATTAATATCATCAAGAACAACAAGCACCTTCATTTGGCGAAGTCTCATCCCAACATAAGTGGATCCTCCATCAGGCATGCCCTTGTAAGATTTTTCATCTTCAAGTAATGAGGAAAGCAAACGATGCTTTATATGCTCTATTCCAAACCTCTCATACTCTTCTCTGACATTGGCTAAGAAACAAAAGCTATCAAATGAGAAGCACAATTTGTTGAATAGTGCCTTTGCAATTGTTGTCTTACCAACACCAGGCATTCCCCAAATTCCAATAAATCGAACATCTGGAGACGAATTTTGCATCAACAATTCTACGTCTTCAACTTTTTCATGAACTCCGACAAGACCCTCTAAACAAATATCTTGGTACTCAGGGACCAACTTTTTCAACACACATTTGACAATTTGTTGGGTCAACTCAGCCTCATTCCTGAGGAGAAAGATAAAAACACTTCATACATTGAGAAAATTTATATTTAGATTTCTTTATATATATATACATATATACTTGTATTGTTTACATTTTAGGTGTCTTTTGTCGTAATAGCAACAGTAATCAATCTCTAATCTTGCAGCACTAAACTTAAATCTTTCCATAGTCACAGACAAAATAAGCCATAAGAATTCACATATGCCATTTATCTTTCAATGTCATCTGAATAAACACCTTAAATATCTCATAACAGTACAACATGAACAATGAGTTTAGTGAGCTTGGCTCCATCCATATAAATCATTCCTAAGAAGAAATTAAAGAGGAGGCGTGTAATAATTAATCCAATAACAAGATTTAGACTTTTCATATCCACTGGCAAAACAAGCATTTTCTTTTTCTATACATCATTCTTTCTGAATTTATATCTTACTTGTCATGCAAAAAATTCAAAACAGAGTTATTACACACACACATATATATAATTAAAGCGTAATGACCTAAAATAAGAAAAAAAAAAGGATTATAATTTGGGATTACCTATAAGTAGAGGAGTCCCAGCCAGATAAATTTGCAGCATAAGTGAGAGCATCCTTCCATTCTTTCACTTGCTCTTGGGTGTTGCTTAGCTCAAGATTTCTGAATGCTGTTTCATAGCTCCCTTTCTGCTTCCTGATATGTGATGGATCTATCTTATAAAACACTGGAATAACACGGAATCTGTCGTCTTTTGAGCACTCTAGTATTGTTGTAAGCTCTTTCAAGCACCATGTGGAAGTTGCATAGTTTTCAGAGAAGACAATCAAGAACATCATTGAGTCATGAATGGCTTTCTCAAGTGATGGCCACACTTGTTCTCCTTTCTCAAGTCTGTAATCGATGTATGTCTCGATGTTGTTTCTGTCGAGAGCTGAATAGAGATGGCTAGTGAAATTGTCACGGGTGTCTTCTCCTCTGAAACTAATGAAAACATGATATTTCTTTGAAGGAATTGAAGAAGCCATGTCTGTAGGTTGTGCTAGCTAGGAGTGATCAATAAGGTTACTGCAGGGCTAAGAATTAGACAATTAGTAATAGATGTGTATATATCAGAAGTTGAAGAACAATGCTCACACCGTTTCTTTTCTGCCAATGTGAACTTTCATTTTTTTATTATTAGTTTTCTTTGGTAGCTAAAAAGTAATGTGAAGGAGATGACCATTTTCTTCTGCAATGTTACCTTTTTCCATCATAGCTTTGTTTGGTATGAAATTTCGAGGAAGTGAGGAATATAAATTTTAATATACTGCTTCAGTGACAATGTCTGTGTGCCCAATAGCCTTTAGAAAACAAAGATCCAATGACAGAATTATAACTAAAAAAGAGATGTAGAATAATAGACAATTATAATTCCACTGAAATTATTGAGGTAATTAAAAAAGAAGACTGGGAAATGAGTATATTATTATATCATTCAAGTCATGCAACATATTGGACAAAATGGAAGTGCTGAAAATGCAGTGGGGCCTCGGAATCTTCATAATTAATTAATAACTAATTACTGCGAAACTTCCTCAAAACCCAACTTGAAATTATATAAATTAAAGCTGCAATCTTGTCATATTTCTAATTCATTTCTCATATGAAACTGAACTAATATACAACTTTTTCTTTTTTGACATTATTAATGAGTTTAAAGTTGAAACTTTTATTTATAATACATCAATCATATTCTAGGAATACAGTAAGCAACAATCATTTACATCATTTTCTTATCCAAAAGAAATTCAGGCTTCAATTCAAGCTTCAGAGAAAACATTTTGAAATAAGACAAGACATAAATTATACTCTGCCTTTAATTTAAGAGTAACAATATGAGGTCAACTTCAGTGAGTATATGGGGCTAAAGACAAGAAACAAAGCACATACAAATTGGTAATCACCCCAGCTTTAAAATAAAAACAAAAAAAATCAGTTCATTCAAATTTCCAATTTTGTTCTGAAAAGTAATCTTACCTGACTTCCTAGCTCACTCTATCACACTCCACAGTTAATCTTCACGCTGTTCCTTTTCTTCCATTGTGAACTTTCATTTTCTTTCAAATATTAGTTTTCTGTAGTAAAAGGTCATGTGAAGGGGACAGCTATCTTTTTTTTGTCCAATATGTCTCCTTTTTTATTGTAGCTTTGTTTGGTATGAACTTTCGAGGAAGAGAGGTATATAATTTTTAATGTACAGTTTTCTTGAAAGAAATCAAAGGTTGGACGATGTCTCTGCGCCCAATATAATAGCTTTTATAAAACAAAAATCCAAGGATAGGATTCTGATGAAAAAATATGTTTGCTTTTCCAAATTGTTAAATACAATTATTTGACGTGAGCAAGGTTATTAAAACCGGACCGGTCATTGAACCGGTCGAAGCAGCGGTTCAAGGTTCAATGGTTCAATCGGGGTTCAACCGGGGTCGGACCGTAAATAATTAAATAAATAAAAAATAATATATTTAGTTTAATATAATAAAAATATATAATAAACTCTTTAAATTTAAGCTGGATTGAGTAAGAAAGTGATTAATTAGGAGGATAAAAAATCAAATTTTGAAGTAAAAACTATTAAATAACGTATTATTTTGAGTCTAAACATAATAAGAAACAAATTTCTTTAAAATAACATCATTTTAATCAAGAAAAAGT
>QANZ01033555.1:2473-13646 GCA_003254925.1 Chamaecrista fasciculata
CGCGTTTTGAGCATTTTTTGAACGGCGGCCATGTGAAGATGAAGCACCCGGTGCGTTTTGTGCATTCTTCGAACGTCGGACTGTTGAAGAAGACATCCTTGAAGGAGAAATGTGCGTTTGGGTTTGGAGATTCACGTTAGGGTTTGTAGAGAATTTGGCGCTAGAGGAGTTGGAACGCTGAAAATTAGATGTAGGTTAAAATAATGAATGAATGGCACGCCACATGCTTATATAGGCCCGACATTCGGTGCGCCGAATTGTAAGATCGGCGGACCAATTTCATTTAAATTGATTCACAGCGCACCATCGGTGCACCGATTAAGTATTTGGTGCACCGACTGTTTAAAGAGGGAATTTCCAGCGCGTAATCGGTGCACCGATTGACTATTTGGTGCACCGATTGTTCATGGAGTGAATTTCCAGCGCGTAATCGGTGCACCGATTGACTATTTGGTGCACCGATTGTTCATGGAGGGAATTTCCAGCGCGTTATCGGTGCACCGATTGACTATTTGGTCCACCGATTGTTCATAGAGGGAATTTCCAGCGCGTAATCGGTGGCCCGATTGACTATTTGGTGCACCGATTGTTCATAGAGGGAATTTCCAGCGCGTAATCGGTGGTCCGATTGACTAATTGGTATACCGATTTTCGCCATAGTAAATTTATTTCACTCTTTATCGGTGGAAATTGAGAGATCAACATTAACTCATTACACCAATCAGTCATTGATCAATCACAAGTACATGTAGGAAATTAATTCATCTAACAAACTTGGAGATCATAGTAAGGAAAGAGGTTCATTGCGGCCGCCACAAGCGCACAATTTCATCCCGAATTTCATTCCGTGCCTCGTCGACGGTGGAGGAATCGGGGACAATTTCTTCGTTATCGTCGTCGTTGTCGTCGATCCCATCAAAGTCATCTTGTGAATAGTGTATGAAGTCTTCATCGTCCACCATGTGTTCACGGATGAAATTGTGCAACGCCAATGTAGCAACAACTATCCCGACTTGCTTGCTATATGAATATGGTTGCGGTAGCCGCAAGATTTTAAACTTTTGCTTTAACACTCCAAACGCACGTTCAATAGTGCTGCGCAAGCTAGAATGTAGATAATTGAACTTCTCCTCCCCATTGGCGAATGTGAAGCGTCGACGGTAGTCCGCGAGATGGTAACGAGTGCGTCTATACGGCGTAATAAATCCTTTCATGAAAGGAAAGCCCGAATCAAGCAAGTAGTACTTGCCATCCGGGGGGATTGGGAACTTCAAGCTAGGCCTTGCCAACGCCGTATTGAACATGCGCGCGTCGTGTGTTGTCCCCTCCCAACCTGCGTGGGCCCACGTGAACCGCATGTCCCAATCGCATACGGGTAACACGTTCATTGTTGGGCTCCCCTTTCGGCCTATGTATTTTATTTGCTGCGACGTGGGCACAATACATGGGATATGGGTTCTGTCAATGGCGCCAACAGCATCCCTAAAAAACGGAAAATACCTTCTATCATTGACTATCTTCGGGTGGGTTTCGCGCATCATTCGACGCCGTCCACGTACATTAACTGTAGCCAAACTAAGCAGCGACATCAACACCTTACTGAAATATCGACTTATGGTGTCGCCGGAATGCTCGAATCTATCTTGAGCATCTCTATTTGTCTTCCCACCACCCACTATGAATAAGAAGATTGCAACGGCCTCTTGAACGGATACTCGACTGCTTCCCTGCAACCCATGTTCTTCTGACAACGTTCTACAAAGGCGTAGAAAAACACTCTTCTCCATGCGCATCCGATTGAAGAAGACACTATCAGGGCGTCCGAGTAGATAAGTCACATAAGTCCGACCTGACAGCCATGAGTTACGGTGTGGCCTAGGTGGAGAATGCACTTCCCGATCTGCATCATCTTGGAGCTCGGCGACAATGACTGCAGACGCTCTAGCTGCAACTGCAGTGACAATGCATCTAACTGTGGGATTTTCAAGGATTGACATTATATACTTGTAAATTTTTTGAAGAAGGCTTTTCAAGGATTTTGAAGAATTTTGAAGGATTTTGAAGGGTTAGTAAGGAGATGAGTTTTCATGAGTTTGTCAATGTGAAGATGTATATATAGGGACATATGCATGATGTAGTGCAAATGCATAGGGTGGAGTCTTGTATGATGGACATGTGCATGATGTACTACAAGTGCATAGTAGTGTATAGTCTTGTGTCAAATGCAAGTGTAGAGTGTTGTGTGATTGGACATGTGCATGATGTAGTAGAAATGCAAGTGTAGAGTCTTGTATGATGGACATATGCATGATGTAGTACAAATGCAAGTGTAGAGTCTTGTATCAAATGCAAGTGTAGAGTCTTGTATGATTGGACATGTGCATGATGTAGTACAAATGCAAGTGTGGAGTATTGAAATAATGGAGATATGCATGATGACAAAAAAATGCATAGTGTAGAGTCTTGTATGATTGGACATGTGCATGATGTGCTACAAATGCAAGTGTGGAGTTAAGAGCAAATTTCTGATTAGCAAATTTCAGGGACTCTTATGTTTATTCATCATAAACTTCATGAATGGCGCACCGATACTGAGGAACGGTGCACCGATTGCTGACAATTAGATGTACAATAATGAAGGAATGGGACACCAAATTTTATAACGGTGGACCGATTTCATTTATATTCATATCACAGCGCATCTTCAGTGGACCGATTGAGTATTTGGTGCACCGAAATTGAGGCCCTATTATGTTTGTTCATAATAAACTTCATCAACAGCGCACCGACACTGAATAACGGTGCACCGATTGTTCACATAGGGTGAAATTGACAGCGCCTAATCGGTGGACCTATTGAGTATTTGGTGCACCGAAATTCATGGCCTCTTTTGTTTGTTCAAAAAAAATTTCAAGAATACCGCACCGATACTCAGGAACAGTGTACCGATTGTTGCCATGACAAATTTACGATGCCTCAGGGCAGACCTTAATATCCCCGGTTTCACAAATCATCAAACTTGAAATCCTATCAAATGCTAGTTCATAGTTAACTAGTTGATCCCTCTTATCACTACAAAATGCCTCAAGGTGGACCAGATAATATTCAATTTTTCACAAATCATCAAACTTGAAATCCTATCAAATGCTAGTTCATAGTTAACTAGTTGATCCCTCTTATCACTATAAAATGCCTCAAGGTGGACCAGTTAATATCCAATTTTTCACAAATCATCAAACTTGAAATCCTATCCAATGTTAGTTCATAGTTAACTAGTTCATACCTGTCACGCCTGACATTCCGGAGGAAAATGTCGTTTATGACTTGGAAAATGGAGTCGCCACCAAATTTTTAAGAAAAACTTGAAAAACTATTTTTATGAAAATATTTTGAAAAAAGGTGGATAAGGCAAAATATTGGTCTCTAACCAAAGACAGGTTCCGGAGTCAGTTGAGTCATGGGGAAGGTGTTAGGCACCCCACAACACCCATCCAAAAGGACGGTTACCCTAAAATAATTATATAAAAATTAAATGGCCTTATAATTTAAGATTAATCATCATAAGAAATTAGATAACAAAATAAAACAAAATCACACAAAAATATGAATAAGACAAAATTAAAATAAAATAAACAAAAGGAAACAAACACAAATACTTATAAGATTGGACTTGACTCAGGCAAAGCCTAAGGCCTACGTACCCGGTTAGGGATCAAAGTCCACTNAAGGTTACCCATATGATCGGCCATAAGGGCGATAGTCTCATCCCGGTCACTTCGGCTACTCTTTGTCCTTCTGCTACTTTTGTCTCTAGGCCCCTTCCTCTTTTGCGATGGTTTTGTTGGTTTGCTTGGGCCTGCCCGACCTCGATTGCTTGGGCCCCCACATGCATCAAGGGGCTGTGTCCCATCATCATTACTGCTGGAATTAGCATCAAGCCCGTCAACTTGTCTTGGCTGCTCCGGCGATCCTACATCATTATCGCTTGAGTCCCCCGCAAAGGAGGGCACGACACCGGAGTTTGGGCACATTGCAGCTTCTCCAGTGGCCACCACGTCACAGAACAACTGGTCCATTAGTTCTTTGCACGGCAGAGTCTGGTAACGCATCTTTTGTATCGACGGATCTTCTTGTAACACAAAAACAAACTATTGAATGCAACAAGAAAACCAGTTGTACCAATTAAACATATGCAGTAGCATGTGGTGTAATACCGCGATTTTTTCTTGCCACCAAGTGTCGGTTGCACTGATGGTCTTTGTGATCGGATCCCAGCCAGCGCCAGTAGTACTGTAAAGAAGTCCATTCCATTTTGTCCAGTCCCTTTTCAATCGGCCCCACCTATTCCTGAATTGTGGTTCTGTCCAGTCCAATGAAGTTGCCCGCTTGAACTTTGCCGCAATGTTTTTTTGGCCCCTATCATTGAAATAATGGCCGGGTCGATTGCCAGCTACCAGCTCCTCCACACAGATCTCCAAGAATATCTTGTCCATCAACTCCGTCCAATTTGCTTGTACACCGTTTCCTTTTGTCTTGCATGGTGGCGCCATAAGACAACCTAAAACCCCCCCACATTGCACACATCGACGCAAAACTCGATGATGAATCAACGCATATGTCCATATGTAAAATAATGCATACACTTTCAACATACCAAACTTCCAAATTGAAATAAAACATCAGAAAACTAAATTGGGACAACATCTACACACACGTTTCATAGGTTAACACATGTAAGCAAATATACACACATATCAAATATAGTCAGAATGCAATGAAGAAAAAGCCAAACACATGGATATAAGCAAGTCATAGACAGGTAAAACATGTAAGCCAGTATTACGAGTTGAGGAATCCACACTCCGAGAAACTAACAAGCTGTAAGCAAGTCATAGAAATATAAAAACAGCACTCACAGCAGTTCCATTGCAACCATGTCCTTTTTGTCATAAAAAAGGTTTCATTATGTAACTAGTGGTTTGAGGTTAGGATCCCTTTTATATGTCAAGTGTTATCTACGCAGACCAAATAACATCCCAAGTCCCAACAACAAACCAGGAGGCCCGTCTAATTGTTCAACAACCATATAGGACTATTTAATCAAGCTCAAAGTTGAAGAGTGAAGAAAACGTTTTAGAGGATATTAAAAATTTATGAACTCAAATGTAAAATATGATTATGATCCAATGATAAAACAACAGAATTTTAAAAACAACAGAAGGAGTCAAGATGACAACCAAAAACAACAGAAGGATTGTTCAATGATGACAACCAAAAATTGACCCACCAGTTCCTTACTTTATGATAACCAAACGACAAGTGAAATGAAGGAGTGAAGATGAAGAACTTGATAATGAAAGAGTCAAATTAATTGGTCTTAAATCGAAGCAACAACAAAAAAACCAACATGGATATGAGGGAGAACCAACCTTCAACGGAGGGGATGAACGATGATATGACGTGATGTGCACTTCACCCGGTTGATCCACAGCACATGCTGCTTCTGGCGGGGACTATCGACGGCGTCTGGAGGCAACAGGAGGGAGGAAGTAGGGAAGTTGGGATACACACAACTCAGGCGATGCTTGCTGCGTTCAGAGAGAAGGGAATCGCGATTTGTTCTGCCAAAGATAAGGGGAATCGCGATTTTGTTCTGCGTGGAGATAGAGGAGTTGGGTGGATTGAATTTACAATTTTTGCATTTGTTATTTACCGTTGAATGCATGCTTCCACCGTATGCTTTAGGCCAAAATCAATAAAAATTTCGGGTCCGCCAGCTTCAGCCTTTCTCTCTCATCTGATGCGAATCGGTGCACCGATTTCTTCGCTGGTGCACCGAATGTCGAGCAACTAGAAGACATTTTAATCCTTGTTGGTGCACCATTTCGTAGGCAAAAAATGAAACGGTGCACCGATTTGGAAAAACATCCCCCCACCTACACACAAAAATAATCAAGATTTCACGCTTTTCAAGGNAAATAATATGTTGGTTAATTTATGTGTAAGATAAAAATGTTAGACAATAATTTAGATAATGTTGTAATTATTAGATAATGTTAGATAAAATGTTAGGTAATTTTAAAAATAATATTGTTATAGATATATTTGTTAGATAACTTCCAAAATAGTATGTTAGATAAAATTTAGATAATGTTGTAAATAATATTGTTAGACGATAATTTTATTTAAATTTTATTTATTAGAGAAAAATGTCAACAAGGGTCAGATGCTTGGTATATAGTCATGGATCAATTTCTCCTGGTGGTGTTTGTGGGGTTATGTTTCAATCTGAACGGAAAAAAGTCATTACGTTGCCTAGTGATATTACGTTCGATAGATTGAAAGAATTATTTAGGGAGAAACTTATGCTTTCTCCTCTTAGAAGAGATCACTTCTATTGTGTATTGGTCCAGTTGGGACTACCTGTTGATGGGACTAACTCTTGAAGAGATCCCACACTTCCATTTTCCGCAGGGAGAGTGCACAATCACTCTCCAAGATGTCGCAGTCCAGTTGGGACTACCTGTTGATGGGGCTCCAGTTATTGGTCCCACTAATCACAATTGGAGGCAGCTAGCCGAAGAACTGTTGGGTGAAATGCCCCCTGAGAATGAAATGTCCGGCCAGCGGGTACGGATTGGTTGGTTGACTGAGACATTTGGGGTGCTTCCCCCCAATCCCACAGAGGAGCAGTTGGTACGGTTCACCCGAGCTTATATACTACGGATGATAGGCGGATGGTTGATGCCTGACCATTCAGGGCATCTCGTACCGCTCATGTACCTCAAGTTCCTCCGGGACCTCGACGAGTGCGGGCGATACGCTTGGGGTGCTGCGGTATTAGCACACTTGTACCACCAAATGTGTCATGCCACTAATCCCGAGGCCATCGAGATTAGTGGTTGCCTAACACTGTTGCACGTATGGGCTTGGGATCGATTCCCATCATTGGCTCCTGGTCGACCACCTATAGAAGACCTATATGCGACGGAAAACGTTCCACCTCCACCATTGACATTTCGGTATGTGTTTAATTGTATATTTATTCTATGCCTTCTATTAACATTATAATTTTTAGGGGTGTTATACTAATGCTTTTCATTATGCAGGTGGGGCAACGTGCACCGCAACTTTCAACCACCAGCCCGAGCCACGCGGTGGTATCGCCGATGGTTTGATATGTCTCGCCAAAATGATGTATGTACAAAAATATTAATATATTGTATACTTATAATCTTCAGTATATCATACTTACGATTTGTTTTTTCAGTTTGTTTGGCAGCCATATCGCAGTGATGATGTGCGGGCTCTTATTCCAGGCTATTGTTTGGAGCATTCCGCCGTCTGGCGGTCCTCGTGCCCACTCCTTTGCATGCATATTGTGGAGTGGCACCATGTTGATCGGGCGCTTCGCCAGTTCGGGATGGAGCAGCACATTCCAGACCCAGCTGTCAACTTAGACGCCATGGGCTTCCATGGAAGAGACCTCAGGGGTCGAGTAGACACTAATTGGAGTGTGTACCTTGCACAGTTTGTAGTCTACTGGGAGCGACGTTACGAGAGGGTCTTCTGTGGGGATCAGCCAGCGAGGCCATTGACCAGAAATTCTGAATACTGGCAATGGTACAGACGCATCACGCGACGGTGGATGGACCCCACTAGTGGATCAGGCGTTTATGCGGTAAATAAATCATAATCAATTTATTATGTTCATGTCTTTAAATACCATTGTCGTATATTCATTTTGTTTATGCCTTGATACAGGTTGATGGACTCGACGAGTTAGAAGAAATGGCTCGCAATGCTGACAACTATCCCGACTTCAGTCATCGAGTCAATGCCATCTGTAAAGATCTGAAGGGGGCATTAGGTGAGCAGCATGCCCACATGCTGGAGGAGCATGTCTATGCACCCCTCAAACCACAGGTTCAGCCGGCAGAACTCGTTCCGTCTCAGCCACCGCCCAAGAAAAAAAAGTGGCGGCTCAGGTTTCTTTCCGCAAGACGGCCGAAAAATTTTTTCAATCAGTAGCCGCCACTAGCTAATCCGCAACCACCGAGGCACCACCAGCCACCGAGACACTCCTTCTGTCATCTCGGCATTCCTTTTCAAGTTATGCTGGTCCTTCATCACTTCACATGCCTGGCCGTGGTCCTCTGACATCTCACGTGCCTAGTCCTGGTCCATCGATACACGTGCCTACTCCCAGTCCATCGACACACGTGCCTACTCCTGCTCCATCGACACACGTGCCTACTCATTCGACATCCCATATGCCTGGTCCTTCATCATCCCACATGCCTGGACCTTCGACACCGATGACACCGATGCATGGTATGCAGCAGGCATCAATGTTTGATATGCAGCAGACATTGACGTTTGATATGCAGCAGACATCGATGTTTGGTATGCAGCAGACATCGATGTTTGGTATGCCAGATTCGTCACAGGGGGGTTTTTATACCCCGCCACCATATTCTTTGACGATGACGAGTCCTACTATTCAGTCAGGCCCTACTATTCAGCCGGGCTTTATGAGAGAGTTTATTATGAACACTCCTCTACGTATCGGTGATGCTCATATTGAGAGACAGGTGCAGCCATTTCCACTACCACAGTCGCTATCAGGAGAGGCAGATGACAGACATCAAGGTGATCAGGGAGGTCACAAAGGTAAAGGTAAGGTTGTAGCAAAAAAACGTCAACCGAAGAGTAAAACTTGCTACATATGCCCGAAGTGGCATTGGCCAGAGGGTGGTGCAGGGGTCTTGCTCGGAGCATGGGCCGCCGCAATGGCCGCCGGAATGGCAACAGCAGGAGGATAACGAGGACGAATGTAACATCCTTATAAAATACAGGATGAAGCTCATATTAAATGAGAAACTAACATTAAATGGCCCAAAAATTAAAATCAAAATACATGAGGCTCAGCCTCTACAAAAGCCACGCAGGGCCCAGCTCAGAATACAAGTAAAATAAAATCTAACTCTGATACTCGAACACAGCTCTCAGCACGAACAGAACGATCCACAAACCTGCACTCACAAACTGAGATGTTGTAGGGTGAGAATCTGGGGAGATTCTCAGTAGGGTTGTAACTCTCTACTTGAACCACAGTTCCCCACTCAACAACAAACTTCAAACACAAGTTCACAACATGCATTTCTAACAAACAAGCACAGTTTATAAACTTACATGTCTACTAACCACTAAACATCAGCCAATTAATAATCACCACCTTACATCTTCATTGAAATAATAACCAACCAAATCAACAAGTATTACAATATTTGTAAAACAGGAAGCTGGCGGTGACAGTCAAGTCAGCCGATACCTCAAAGTAGGTATTCCAGCACAGTAGTAGAATATCTCAATGAATAATAACACAGTAACCAATTTCCCAATACTCAATATCTCCACTTAATATCAATCATACATCATATATATATACCATTCATACAACAAGGCTGGTGGTGACAATCGAGTCTACCGATACCCCGATCCGGGTAAACCAGCACAAGTGTCATGATCGTAAAATCAGTGGTCATATAGACCAAGGCCTCCCAGAGCGTCCTCCGGCGTGCACAATCCAACGGCCTGTCACCTAAGGAATCCACCTTAGGCCATCCAATGGAATCCACCAAAGGACATTACCCAAATACTCATCGCGAATAATGGGGAGGATCTCATTCCTCAATGCATCATGACACGGTATACACACAATCTCAATCAATAACCAATATTCAGTCTCAGCACAGTATCATTCAATTATGCATCATTCAATCATCACAAACATATTCTCTTATTATATTAACATCATACAATCTCATATTCTATTTCTTATTTAACATGATATCCAAGTAGTATAATCAAATACATACTTGGACACAATATTAACACATCACACACATTTATCTAACTCTTCTTCATTTAAATAACTATTTCAATATTCAACTTATCATTATCTTCCAAACATAACAATACCTCTATCATTCTATTACATCTTCCATATTCATTGTTCAAAACCAAACACACTCATTATTAAAGTCATATACATACATTCATATTTATCTCATCCAATTATTCCAATTCATTTCATATCAATACATTTCACATACTCTTCCAAACAACACATTTATATACAAATTCACTTATCATTCTTTCAATTTAAACATCATATCTTTCAATCATAATTCCATCTCATACACACCAACACATATATACTTATTCAATTACAACAAATCATTCCATATTATCTTTCAATTCTTATAAAACTTATCAAAACAGTCCATACTCTTCTTCCACTTAATTTCCAACTAGCAAAACATTATTAACCTTATTATTCATTATTAACACTAATTTTATTAACAATAAACTCACTAAAAATCCATCAAAATCAATCATCACATGTTCATCATACAAATACAAATTCACCAATTATCAAACTAAAGCAATCATCACATCTTCACATTCTATACATGTTTTACAAACTTTCATCACAACAATCAACTCATTAATCATATATTCAACAAGATATTCAACAAGGCATACAATTTCAGAAAACCCTAGGCAAACAAATGAGAGAAGTCACGCTTTGAAGTAAGGAGAAAGAGAAGAACCCTATCTAGGAACAATTTAGTCCCTCAAACTCCAAATTCTGCATATTTTCCAACTCTGACGCTGATTTTCGATCTCAAATATCTCTCAATCCAACCGTTGGAATTTCGAACTGGAACTAGGGTTAGCTTCGTCTCGTTCTAAGCTTCGATTCGAGGGGTAGAACGTCGAAAACGGATCGTTGGATGTGAAGATATCGGCTATTCTTTCTCACTTCCTCCAAACCCTCGCTGCTCTGTTTTTCATTTCTGAAAAATGTCCTTCCACTCTGCCGATCCCTCCTTCTTCTCACTCTTATATTAGAGTTTCAAAACACATTGGGGGAAAACTGCATTTCTTCCCCCCCAATTTTCTAGTTATCTCACTTAATCCCTTAATTATTTATTTTCTTTCCAATTTCATCACTTTGAGTTTTTAAATCACTTCTAAGCCTCTTCTCACACACTTATACACTCTTAAAATTATGACAACTTTCTAAATCTTGTGATTTAGTCCCTTTCTACAAACGGGTATTACAACGAAGATGATTAAATTTCATTGTTTTATTTTATTTTTA
>QANZ01033574.1:8712-28361 GCA_003254925.1 Chamaecrista fasciculata
AAGCCATCACGACTACCCAAAACACGTGAGTAATCGTTTGTTACCAAAACCGATTTTAACCTTCGTACCTCCATGGCACCGACCCTATTGTTCTACGATATCTTGGTTATGGATCAGGCACAGGAATGTCATCCATGATCCAAACCTTTACTTTCTCGATCTCCTTAGGAAGTCCCAATATACTGAGTGGCCACTCTTTCCTTGGATAGACTCATCGAGGGCGCCAGTAAGATATGTCCCATCTAATGGGGAACAAAATCCCTATTTTGGTCAGTCCACATTCCTCAGCACGGCAACCAACCATACCCGTACTTAGCCCTTATTGCTACCCTGCTACAGGCAACGTTAGACTAAGCCAAAGTCTGACAACTGCAACGCCGGAATAATGATGACCTCAGGTCTAAGGCGTCGTGACGAGCGTACAGGAGAGGCAAGCTGATGACTAAATCCATGCAGGACTCTCCGGGTCAGTCCAGCAACTCATAACCCCTTACGTAATTGCACCATGACTCTCGTTCCAACATCTAGTGCGTGCATCCCTATGCACCGAGGTCATGCTGATCTTAGTTCATTTTCGCTCCCACGAAAACAATCGATCAGGGACAGATTTAGATTAATTATCTTATAATTAATCATGGACGTTATCACAGTAAACATGCTAATAATGTGAAAACCATTAATTTATCTCTATAAATTAATCCATATGTTCATAACATATAAGAGAGGATTGGCCCTAGGGCACAATTCCCAACACACACACACCATAGGAAGGGATATTTTAATTTAGTGCTACCAGAATTAACAGACGACTTGTTCTTCCCATTGAACCTTATTCATGGGATCACCAATCACAAAGGTTGGGTTGCCATCGTGGTTAATTTCAAGTTGGCTTAAATCCCATTCCCCTCGATGTTTCAATAATTTGTGTCCTCCCAAGAGGCTTCGTAAACGGATTTGCAAGATTTACACTAGTTTTTACATAATCAATTGAGACTACACCATCTTTTAGCAGCTGCCTCACAATATTATGTCTCAATTGAATATGTCTGTTTTTGCTATTAAAGGTCTTATTTTCAGCCGTAGCTATCGCTGATTCGCTATCACAGTGTAATGAAATGGATGGAATTGGTTTGTCACCTAATGGGATATTTGCTAAGAAGTTTTCCAACCACTCAGCCTCAGTTCCAGCCAACTCCAAAGCAACAAACTCAAAATCCCTTAAGGTTTCAGTTATAAAGCTTTGCTTTGTTGAAATCCATGTGACAACACCACCACCAAACATAAGCACATAGCCATTAGTGGATTTTGTCTCATCTGAATTTGAAATCCAGTTAACATCACTGTATCCTTCTAATACAGCGGGAAATCCACTATATAGTATACCATAGTTTATGGCACCTCTCAAATATTTTAATTTTACCAAGGCCTCCCAACATTCATATATTGTTTGGACAATGAGTATATCTGCTCAACCTACACACAGCATAAGCTATGTCAGGCCTGGTATAATTCATTAAATACAACAGACTCTCAATAATCTGTGCATATTTAGATTGAGCCACAAGATCTCCTCTATTTTTCTTTAATTGCACACTAGAATCATAAGGAGTACTCACAGGAGATCTATCATATTGTTCAAACTTTCTCAAAATCTTCTCAATATAAAGTTCTTGAGAAAGTAAGATACAATTTTCATTCCTTATGATTTTAACACCAAAAATCAGTTTTGCTTCACCCATATCTTTCATATTAAAATTAGAAGCAAGAAAAGATTTGTTTCAAGTATAGTACTCATACTTGTATCAAAAATCAGCATATCATCCACATACAAGCATATAATAACACAATCATCATTTACAACTTTAGTGTAAACACATATTTCAACTTCAACAAAAGAGAAAAAACCACTTAACAAAACTTGATCAAGTTTCTCACGCCATTGTTTGGGTGCTTGTTTTAAACCATACAATGACTTCACTAATTTACATATTTTATTCTCTAGACCAGCAACACTACACCCTTCAGGTTGTATCATAAAAAGTTTTTTCCATCTAAATCACCATTTAGATAAAACAGTTTTCACATCCATTTAATGAATAAAAACATTGTGAATTGATGCTAAAGCAATCAAAATTCGCACAGAAAAAATTCTGGTCACAAGAGAAAATATTTCTAGGAATATGCTCAACTTTGAAAGGAAAATATTTTCAAAAATTTGCATCATTTGTCTCAATAATTGTGTTTTGATTCAAAACACCACTTCTTAAAATTAAGAATCTATATGCACCACTATTTTGAGCATAACCAATAAAAACACAGTCAGCAGTTTTAGAACTCAATTTTCTCTTTTAAAAAATAGGTAATAAAACTTTAATAAGACACCCCCACACTTTCAAATATTTCAAATTTGCTACAAAAACTTTCCATACTCATAAGGTGTCTTATCAGTCTTCCTACGAGAAATTTTATTTTGTAGAAAACAAACATATAACAAAGCTTCACCCCACAAATTATTATAAGCACCAAAACACTCATCAATTCTTTCAAAATAAATAATTTATAGGAAGCAATTTTTCAACATTAAAAATGAACTTGCCAAAAACCATAAATGACAGATACGAACTCATCTATAATGTTAATCCATTCTATGATAAAAATAAAATAATATAACAACAAATAACCAAATATTTGAGTTAATTGATATTTTATCAATACTCAAAATATACAGATCTTGATTACAATAACCCTTTCCCACAAATATTATTCTTTGTCATTATAATCTTATAAAATTTAAATGACACTTTAATCCCAGCTTTCACTAATAGAGCAACAAAAATTAAATTTGCTCTCACAGTGGATATATACAAAATATCCACAGAACATCATTCAGTTGCAAACTCTTTCTCGTTGTGAGCTTAATCACAACTTTTCCTTTCCCTAGAACCTTGATAGTTCCGGAATCAATAACATAGATTTTATCATCCTCTTCTACAAAGGAGGAATGCAGTTCTTTATTAGAACAAATGTGCTTTAATTTGTAGCACCACAATCTATCAACCATTTTTCATATCAGATATTAGTAAAACTTCAAAGGGCATTGCAATAATAATTTGATTATTACTGTCATCATCTCTATAAACCAAATTTCCATTTGATTTAAGAGGATTATCACACTCTTGATAATTTTCTCAAACTCTCATTAAAAATTGCAATTCATGATGTTCTGATATACCATATACAAAACAATTATGTTTAATATAACATTGGGATTAGACTCAATGGGTTTGTAATCAGATTGTTGATAATTTTTTATCATAAAATAAATCAAACATACCTCTTCAAGCACAATATTAAATCCAATGTTAAACATACCTCTCTATCCAGTGCACGAGTCATACTCTCAATTTAATTATTAACTATAATAATGAAACATACCTGGACTTCGTGCTTCGTGGACTTCACACTTATTAATTGTAATTGCTTCCAAATATACCTAAATTTGTACGCTGCCTTCACAAAATTATACGCCTTAAGATTCCTCCAATTGATCTTAATTAATTGCCTCCAAGTGCATTACTTTCCAGTTTCCACGCACCAGTCTGCTTTCTGTTGACATATTTCTGCAAAAAGAATATCCAGCAACCACACTAATACTTGATTTTGAACAACATATCATTCTGCCTCTATTACTAGATGGCCTTCTTCGAAGCAAGTGACGCCTAAATTCCTCTGCTACAGGTAATTTCCCACCATCTGAGCATTCACTTTTGCGTTCTTCACTATGGAATACGTAGCTACTCAAACATGGATGGCTCTTAATCCCATCCATCACTTTTCCTCTAATCAAAAGACAACGCCGGTAAGCCATCCTCGCCAATTAAACTCGATCTACAATCTGGATGGATAAATCCTGAAGAAGCGCTTCTAGAGAGTACAGTCCTCACAGCAAATCGATAATGAGGAGGCACGCAAGAATTGGAAAGTTGAGAAATAGAGTTTAATATCTCTTGAGATTGTTGGGGATTTTTCACGATAATTTCGAGTCGCGTCTCTAGGACACTGTCCTGAAGAGATATTCCGGTTTCCCACGGATTAGAAACCGGCACTTTCACAGGATTAAACGAAATCTTCCTCAATGTCACACAAAGAGGGACACAGAATAGCAAAAGGAATTTTAGAGACTCTGATACAAAAGAAAGAGGCTACCCCAGGGTTCTCATGTATATATAATAGGTCTAATAAAATACTTATTTTATTATAATAATTAATAAAA
This sequence comes from Chamaecrista fasciculata, assembly GCA_003254925.1. Classification (NCBI taxonomy): domain Eukaryota; kingdom Viridiplantae; phylum Streptophyta; class Magnoliopsida; order Fabales; family Fabaceae; genus Chamaecrista; species Chamaecrista fasciculata. The sequence goes on from QANZ01033574.1 coordinate 12,986, forward strand.
TATTTATTAATTATAATAATAAATCAAATAATATAACAAAAATAACCTCAACCCTCATATCTCTTTTGTGTAGGCAATGTGGACTTATTTTACACACTCATTATTAGACTTAGGTCCAACAATCTAATGCTAGTGAAATACTTTCTTTTTTGAAATACACCTTATTCTCACCTAAACTTTCTTTTTATCAAAAAAAAAAATGAAATAAGGGCGGCTTCGTTTACAGATAAAGTCACTTACATTTCGCTGTCTTTTGCACTTAAAGTCTTTGTTTGAATCTTTGACTTCTTTTCTTACATGACCACTATAAATAGTTGTTGAGAAAGGCATAGTCTTCATATCATATTTCCAATACAAGAAGAAAGCTTGAAAGTAATTAAGATGAATGTGATGAAGCCTTTTATATTATGTCTTCTCCTTGGGACATTACTCATCTCTGCTGCAGCAACTGATCAGCCTTTCTAATGAAACAGGAAAGGTAGTAACTCAGTGCTTTTAATATATTCGTTGTTGCATTATTCTAAATTTCATGGTGCAAATTAGTACGTATATCAACTTTCACGTACGTACAATGCTAAAAAATATTGAAATTAACACAAATTAAATTTTAAAAGACATATGAGTTGACAACTTAAATTTAACAGTTCAATCTACATAGTTTAAACTTTCAGAGTAAATTTTTATTCTTTTTATCTTTTAAAATTAGTCACTAAAAAATGAGCTGAATGGATTAAAATGTATATTGATTTTACGATTTTCGGAATTAAAGGATGTAAAGTGAACTTTTTTGTTAATTAATATTATTAGCTAATTGCACTATACCATGTTACATATGGATTAAGTACCTTGCATGTCATAAACAAATTACTAGGACAAGATTCAGAATGTTGTCACTGTAAATGAAATTAAAACTCATTAATTGTACATTATTATCTTCCTAATCATAAGAATGTATATATAAATATATAACCTAATTTTAGTAAGTTTCTAATGACCAAAGTGTGAATATATAAATATATGATCCTAGCTATGTTACTATCATATATATCTAGATATTAATAGCTAGCATGACTCTATATTTAGTTGATCCTACAACTGAAGAATCAAAGACAACTGCTGGCTGGGGTGGTGGAGGAGGAGGACCGGGCGGAGGCTGGGGAGGCGGTGGAGGGCCGGGACATGGTGGCGGTGGCGGCAGAGGTGGATGGTGCCACCAGAGGTGCTGTCAACATGGGCAATGCTGGTGCTGCTGAAGCTATCAAAACACATACCATAATATGAAAGACGATGCATAATAGATAGATATAATATGTAAGAAATAAAGCATGGAGACTTAGCTAGGTTGAACTGTCTAGGATCAACCATATATACAAAACTCTTGTACTTGAAGACTTTATGTATGCTTTGTAGTTTGTACCAAAGGAAGAGATAGGCCGATCAATGCATGAATAAAATGTGTAGCTTTATGAGTTTCATGCAAATTTGCTTTTCGTATACGTATGTTACGATGCATTTGAAAATTAACCGACTAAATGAAAGATGTTAGGCCAAAGTCTCCAATTGATTCCTTATCCTTTATTTGTTTTAGATTGGTTTTATATATTTCTATGATGTTTCAATTTGGTCTAAAAAATACTAAATGTGGTCATTTCTCTCTTATTTCAAGTTCAAATGTGACAAATCCAACGCTATGAGTTTCTTTTGGTGAGTACTTTTGGATCATCAATAAATGAGGTCAAATCGAGTCTCAAAAGAGGACAACTCGTTTCATGGTCAAACAAGTGAAATTGGTTATATCACTATTATTTCAAATTCGAATATGACGAATTTAAAAAATGTGTTGCCAGTAAATGAGTCAAATCGCGGATTAAAAAATATTTATAAGACTAATTTGAAACATTATAGAAACATATATAAGATCAATTTGAGACTTTGGGCAAAGTTCAAAGTGAGTCGTATATGTTTAGAGAAAGTAAAATACAATAAAATGTATCTCTGTTGACATTGTTCAAGAAATGAAATTTTGTTTTAGAGAAAGCATATAGTATCGTCAAATTATGTGCTCAATTCCAAATTTTCTTTTGCTTTAGAGAAAGCAAAATACAATAAAACGTGTTAAAAAAATTACAATAAAATGCATAGTCATTGAACCTGGACCAGACAAGCCAGTTCGATTTGACCAATAACATATACACTATGGCTCCGTTCCATACACTTGAACTCGCTAATGCATTGTAAAATGGCACAGAGTCTAAAAAACTATGTTGTTTGTTATTGTTTGTGATGCAATGTAAAGCTGACTACATTGTAATTTTCAGTTTTATTGAGGGAACGTCGACTGAAATGTTGATTTCGCCCCTCTCATTTTCTACCATTTTTGAGCATGAAGACTTCTTCTCTTTCGTTCTCTCTTCTCTCTTCTCGCATCTCGGACGCAGCTGACGGTCATCTTCGGTTACAGCAGCGACAATGTTCTTCCGATAACTGGTTTGGGTATGTATACAAAAAGGAGTTCTTCCGAGTGGGAATAAGGAAATTGCTGTGAAGAAGTTAAAAACAGGAAGCCAACAAGGGGACAGAGAATTACACAGTAAGAGTAATGGAGATTTTTGTGAGTTCCATTTTCCAAGCTTTTGTTTTTTTTTGGGTCAAAGATCATTCCTATATTAATTATAGAGAATGAAAATGCTGAGAGACTACAACAATGGTGTCTGTTACAAAAAGAAGATGACAAACTAAAACAGACCTGAACTACAAAGACACATTGTTTGTAGTATTTTGGTATAGAGTTGCTACTTTTGGATCTGTTGCTTTGTTTATTGAGAGATTAGTTTCTTAATCCTTTGTATTTGTTGCTTTGGTCAATTCAAGATTATATATCCTATTTCAATACCATACCAACAGAATATCATGTTGGAATAGTCACTATACCATTGAAGGAGTGGGTAAGACCGTAAGAGTTATTATTGATGCCCAAATGATTTTGGTCTTCAAGTTCATAATCATGTTGGTCATTTCGGTTTTTTGGCCTAAAGGATTGGGAAAATGCCTCTGGAATATCATGTTGCTGGCCTCATAGTTCCTCCAATAATGTTTCTGTTGAACTCTTGCTCTTTCTCCCCATTCTACAGGAACAAATGCTTATGGCAAGGAAGCTGATCTGACCCAAAATGAAAATATATTTTCGGTCATATCTTATTATTATCAATATATTTTGATAGCTAATTAGCCATGATATGACTAGAGATTAAAACCTTAGGTGGCAAGTACTAATTGATCTAATAATTGATTACTTTTGAGTTATCAAAGTATACAATATTATATGGACTTAATAAGCATATCTATTTAAAGACTCTTTCGTTATCTTTTATTGAGCAGGGAAGGCCGAGTTCGAGATAGCTCCGTGTGATGCGTTTACTCATTAGTTATATTCACCGTTTTCTAGATAAATTCTCTCTTTACTTTTCTTTTAGTTACTACAATTCACCTTTATAAGCCTCTGTTCCGTCTTCATCAAGGCTTGTTCTTGATACAATTAATTGTTAGAATTCCTAGAAGTTTCGTGAGAGATTCGACCTTGGGTTAGTGATCAGCCCAAAAGTGAACAGGTTATTTAGCCTTCTTTTAATATGTTTATACTAATAATATATTATAATTAGATCAATTAATATGCTAAGGGTAACACTAAGGTGTGGTGAAATAAAGTGGATAAAATGAGTTATTTAATGTTTATTTATTGTACTTGATAAATAGGTGCTACTTAATGGTTTATTTAGCGTTTCTGATTTCCAAACAGGGCCAAACCAAGAGGGAAATATCAGAACATTTTAGAAGATCACGTCGAGCACGAGATATTCTTGTTCCGTTGGATGAGCTGCCAGCGCAAGAATGGTAAATCCCGTGGCGCAAGTATCTGAGAGGAATATGACGTTTGTGTTGCACCGTCTCTTAAGCCAACGACCCAAGTTGGAAATCTCGCGGCGCAGATTAATCCAAAGCATTAGAGTATAATTTGGATGTCTAGGATTCAAGATACGAAATTATAATCGAAATTCGCAGATATTTCGGTGCGCTTCCGTGTTGGGCCACCGGCGCAAGCAACGACCTAAGCGCAATTGATTTCTTGACTTGCGGACCAAGCACACTACTCAGTACTATAAATAGAGTTCGTCATTCCACGCTCAAAGCGCTCATTCCAGTTCCAATAGAGAAATAGTTTAATTTAGAATAGTTCTCTGCCTAGAGCATGAGTAACTAAATAGGTAGATACTTGAGGAATGCCTCAAGGATATGACTTGAGTTAATCGTAGTTCGTTGTAGAGTCCAAATGTTGATGTTGCATTTCTGAGGTATGATAAACTCCTTCAAAGATAATTGTTGAAGTTGTTTATGATGGAGATTGTGCCCTAGGGCCAATCATTTTGTGTAAAATGTTATGAACATTTGGATTAATTTATAGAGATAAATTAATGTGTTATCAGAATTAGCATGTTTACTATGATAGCGTCCGTGATTAATTATGAGATAATTAATCTAAATGTGTCCCTGGTCGATTGTTTTCGTGGGAGCGAAAATGAACTAAGACCAGCATGACCTCGGTGCATAGAGATGCATGCACTAGATGCTGGAACGAGAGTCATGGTGCAACTATGTAAAGGGTTACAAGTTGCTGGACTGACTCGGAGAGTCCTGCATGGGTTTAGTCATAAGCTTGCCTCTCCTGTACGCTTGTCACGACGCCTTAGACCTGAGGTCATCATTATTCCGGCGTTACAGTTGTCAGACTTTGGCTTAGTCTAACGTTGCCCGTAGTAGGGTAGCCGCAAGGGCTAAGTACGAGTTTGGTTGATTGCCGTGCTGAGGAATGTGGATTGAGAAATCGAGAAAGTTGAGGTTTGGATTATGGATGACTTTCCTGTGCCTAATCCATGACCAAGATATTGTAGGACAATAGGGTCTATGACAAGGTGGTACTAAGGTTAAGTCGGTTTTGGTAAAAACGATAACTCACGTGTTTTGGGTAGTGGTGATGGCTTGCTAGAGTCCGCTCACGACTTGTAGGATATAGAGATGGCTTGCTACCAACTTCACGTGGGGCCTGCTGGGTCACACATGAGCAGGATCAGGACACCATTTAAAAGGGACACGAATTAGGCTTAATTCGTGGGTCACTCCGGTGGCACAATTTAAGACATAGCAAAATGTCTGGGACATTAAGTCTTGTCTTAAATGATCTACAGTTGTGAAATATTTAAATTTGTGGGACAAGTTTAAATATAATAATTGTCAAATGATTAATAGGGATTAATTATTTACAATTAAAATATTAGGGAATAATAATTCAGATAAGGTTACTAAAAGTTAGCAAATTATTGATTTATAAAATTTTCAGGTCAATAATTTAAATTCTTGAATATGATTCTTGAATTTTATAATTATTGATAAAAGGCCTAATTTCAAGAAAGGCATGTTAAAATTGCACAGACCCTAAATTGAACACCTTTTTAAAAATGGTTTTTAATATGTGTTGTATGTCGTGTTTGACATAATTGTATGAATTGTTCATATTTGAATTGTGTGGTGTTGGATATGGCTCTAGGATGTTTATTTTGGTAAATACGGCCTGCGTGTCGTCTCCCTCGACTCTTATGTAATTTTACTTTCAGTTTATACCTCAATGCAACTGGGGTTTATTCTCTTGTAATTTTATTTTTCTTTTTAGAAAAATTCTCTCATTGGCTTGGGCGAATTATAGGGTAGATGGGCCATATCTAAACACGGTGTATGTTTTTACATTTAGTTTGTATGTGATGCGCTAGATGTATGTTTAAGGTGCGGAATTTTAACATGCTATTTTATATATTGCGCTACAACCACGTATATGATACGAGCGTGAGATTTTGTATACAATACAAAATCCGGGCACATGTTTATATGTATGAGATACATGGGGTAATAAACATGTGGCATGACTCGTTTAATTTTAAAAGGAGTTTTAAAATTAAACTTTAAAACAGAACATTTTAAATTAAAAATTCAAACCCTTTTAGAAAATCTTAAGTTTTTATTGCCGTCGTTAAAACACCCTGTCAAAATCTTGTTCATCATGGATCGGTGATCGCCCTCAGCGACACGTATCTACCTTGACCTTGAGGAGACACGGGTGAATGGGATTTTCAACACGACGCCTATTGAAATCCTGGTTCTTTAAATGCGGTGATCGCCCTCAGCGACACGTGTTTAGTTGGGCCTTGACGATATGGGGTTGGGCTTCGGCCTCGTTGTTTTGAACCTAGCTATTCACATGTTTTACCGTGTGACTTAATGGGGTTATCAAAACGGTTTTGGACCTCAAGGCATTAGATGGGATAAACATGCCATAATAAGTATCATATGATGATACAGTCCCATAAGGATCTAAGAGTCACATAGAGATGTGATTGGTAAGGAGTTGTTGGGAATTCTAGGCGCCTAACGCAGCGGAAGCAAATATAAAATTTAAAATAAAACGCGCCAAGTCCTAAAATTCCCGAACGGATCCGCTAGCAGAATTTAAAACTTTTAGATAGTGGTATACCTCACGAGTTTCAATCGGTTGGTTTGTACAAGGCGTGTCCTAGGAGTCCACTCGCAGCGTCCTCCCTCTGCCGGTGATCCACAAGAACAGTTTCTTGGGCACCAAGGTGCTAGCCTTCCGTTCTTTTCACCAAAAGAACAAGGGACCAAATCTACAGAGCTTCTGAACTCAAGAACTCCTTCTTGAAACAAGAGGACTAAGGTGGCGCAATCTGAGAAGAAAACCCCACAAGAACTCCTTCTTGTTTTTCCTTCTCACACAAACCCTCATTTTGGTAACCTCAAATCGAATTTCCGAACTCCTTAGGCAAACTCGATTTTTCCTCTCTCAACTCTTAAGAGCCAAAATTTTCTCTCACTTGGAAGAGCTAGGGTTGAAGGTGGCAATTTTTATTTCTCTCTCTACAAGGAGGAAAACAAAAACACAAAATGAGCTCTCTCTCTTTTTTAGGCGCCTAGCCCTAGGGCTTCTTATAATTATATTTAGAGCATTATTATAATTCTAAATTATAATAATATGGCTTCATGAATTGAATTTCAAATTAAAATATTACCTTAATATTTAATTTAAATTCAAATCGTAATCTTAGGGAATCAAATGGAAGATCAAATCTTCCCTTGGATCCCACAAGATGATGTGCCATATGCCCCCTTTTATCTTTGGAATTTTATAAATCAAAAACATTCCTAACTCTTAGGAATTCATGATTCTCCAAAGATACTGAGTTGAGATCTCACCAAATCTATTTGAATCAAATCTTTTTGATATCTCCATCAAATCTTTTGAATTCAAATTCATGAATTAAATTTATAAAACAATTTTATTAATCCAAAATCCATCTCATGAGGCGCCACCCTCAAATTAATATTGGAGAATTTTATAAATCAATAATCTCCTAACTTTTAGGAATCTTATCTGATTTATTATTTCCTAATATTATAATTGTAAATAATTAATCCCTATTAATCATTTAACAATTATTATATTTAAACTTGTCCCGCAAATTTAAATATTTCACAACTGTAGATTATTTAAGACAAGACTTAATGTCCCAGACATTTTGCTATGTCTTAAATTGTGCCACCGAAGTGACCCACGAATTAATCCTAATTCGTGTCCCTTTAAGCGGTGTCCTGATCCTGCTCATATGTGACCCAGCAGGCCCCACAGAAGTTGGCAGCAAGTCATCTCCATGACCTACAAGTCGTGAGCGGACTCTAGCAAGCCATCACGACTACCCAAAACACGTGAGTTATCGTTTTTACCAAAACCGACTTAACCTTAGTACCACCTTGTCATAGACCCTATTGTCACTCGATATCTTGGTCATGGATTAGGCACAGGAAAGTCATCCATAATCCAGACCACAACTTTCTCGATTTCCTGAGTAAGTCCCATTTCCCAGCGTGGCCACGCATTTCCTAGACAGACTCATCGAGGGCGCCAGTTAGATATCTCTCATATTAATGAGGGACAAAATCCCATCTTGGCCAATCCACATTCCTCAGCACGGCAATCAACCAAACCCGTACCTAGCCCTTATGGCTACCCTGCTACGGGCAACGTTAGACTAGGCCAAAGTCTGACAACTGCAACGCCGGAATAATGATGACCTCAGGTCTAAGGCGTCGTGACAGGCGTACAGGAGAGGCAAGCTGATGACTAAACCCATGCAGGACTCTCCGGGTCATGTCCAGCAACTCGTAACCCCTTACGTAATTGCACCATGACTCTCGTTCCAGCATCTAGTGCATGCATCACTATGCACCGAGGTCATGCTGGTCTTAGTCATTTTCGTTCCCACGAAAACAATCGACCAGGGACAAATTTAGATTAATTATCTCATAATTAATCACGGACGCTATCATAGTAAACATGCTAATAATATGATAACCATTAATTTATCTCCATAAATTAATCAATATGTTCAAAACATATTTATAAAATGATTGGCCCTAGGGCACAATCTCCAACAGACTCCCACTTGCACTAGGTACAATCATTAATCAAACTGTTCCTACAATAGGAACATCCATTAATGTGTCTAATCCCCATTTGACATTACATAACGCTTATGTAAGACCTGTGCTAGGGGTCTCGCAAGAGGATTGGCAATATTATCCTCGTATGCTACTTTACATATCTTGATATCACCATCTCTAGGTGATCACGTCTGAGTATATCTATCACTGTCGGAACATCAGTGGGGAACCCCTTCCCGTTTGGTGTCTTCCTCTCTCCACAGGGTGACCACCAAGCACACCTCAGACATTAGTTTTACGGTCTGCGTCTCCATGCGACCAACCCTTTGTTGTATAATCAGCAATCGTGTTCTGCTTGGAACCTTTCCAACTCATGATGCCACCGTTCAGGAGAAACACGTATCCATACTGCGATTTAGATACATCTTGGTAGGTTTTGGAAAACGGGCACCTGTGTAACCACTTACACATCAGTTCCACCATAAACCAAGAATTCATCCTTAGTTCTTCCTAAGTACTCAAGGATGCTTATGACAGCGGTCCAATGGTACTCACCAGGGTCTCGTTGGAACCGGCTTGTCACGCTCAGGGCAAACGACACATCGGGTCGAGTACACAGCATGATGGATCCTATTGCCGAAGCATAAGGGATGCCACTCAAGCGCCCTTGCTCAACAAGTGTCTTGGGACACTGTTTCTTGCTCAGGGTCAATCCATGATTCATTGGTATGAATCCCTTCTTGGAATCTTGCATACTGAACCCCTTCAGTACCTCATCCCAGTACGTACTCTGACTCAATCTAAGAAACCTACTAGATCTATCTCTATAGATCTTAATGCCTAGAATATAGGCAGCTTCTCCTAAGTCCTTCATTGAAAAAGATTTTCCCAACCAAGATTCACAATCTCTAAGGTTGGAACATTATTTTCAATGAGCAATATGTCATTGACATTTAGCACCAAGAACACAATCGTGCTCCCACTAACCTTCTTGTAAACACAAGGCTCGTCAGCATTTTGTAAGAAGCCAAACTCTTTTGACTACCTCATCAAAACGATGATTCCAACTCCGTGATACTCGCTTCAATCCATAAATGGATTTCTGAAGCTTGCACACCTTTACTGGTTCCTTCTGGACATACAAACCCCTCAGGTTGTGTCACGTACACATCCTCGGGCAGCCTTCCACTAAGGAATGCTGTTTTGACATCCATTTGCCATATCTCATAGTCATAATATGCGACTATGGCAAGCAGGATCCTAATGGAATCGGCTATTGCAACTGGGGAAAACGTTTTGTCATCCCATGACGTTGAGTAAACCCCTTTGCAACTAGCCTCTCCTTGAAGACATTGACGTTGCCATCCATGTCAGTTTTCTCCTTGAAAACCCTCTTGCACCCTACGGCTTTTACAGCTTTAGGTGCATCAACTAAGGTCCATACCTTGTTGTCATACATGGACTATATCTTAGGCTTAAAGGCTTCAACCGATTTCTCAGAGTTGGGATCTACGATGGCCTCTTGATAGGTGGTGGGCTCACAATGCTCCATGAGCAACACATCCTTGTTTTCAGTCACGAGAAATCCATATCTCTCTGGCTGAAAACGTGTCCTATCAGACCTTCGTGGTCCTTGTGCTTCTGGAAGAGCTTCCACAACATCTTGTGGATCTTCTCCAGTTTTCGTCTGTGCCTCTGAAGTGCTTTGTGAATCTTGAACTCCTTCAAGATCTACCTTACTCCCACTGTTTCTTTTGGAAACAAGAATCCCTTAAAAGGAATCCTCTTCTGACTACAAACACTTTGTTGTCAGACTGACAGTAAATATGATATCCCCTCGTTTCCTTGGGGTACCCTACAAGCACCTTTTGGGAGATAGTTTATCGTTTGCTTAACGTAAACTTCACATCCCCAAACTTCACATCCCCAAATTTTGAGATAAGACACTATGGGACTCCTCCCACTCCATATCTCATATGGTGTCTTCTCAACTGCCTTAGACGAAACACGGTTAAGTGTGAACGGGGCAGCTTCTAAAGCATATCCTCAAAAGGATGGCGGAAGATCAGTTTGACTCATCATAGATCGAACCATATCTAATAGGGTTCGATTCCTCCTCTCGGAAACACCATCCAACTTTGGGGTTTCAGAAGGGGTAAGTCGTGAGACCATCTCACAGCTTCTAAGATGATCAACAAATTCTTGACTCAAATACTCGCCTTCTCGATCGGATCGAAGGACTTTGATTTTCTTGTCAAGTTAGTTCTCTACTTCATTTTGAAATCTCTATTTCAAAAGACTCCGACTTATGCTTTAATAGATAGCCGTAGTCAAACCTATTGAAGCAGTTAGTAAGAGTAACCTCCTTCAGCTTGGGTACTCATGGGTCCACATACATCACTATGTATGATCCCCAACAAGTCAGATGCCCTCTCACTGTGGCCAGTGAAGGGCGCCTTTGTCATTTATCCAAGTAAACAAGATTCGCAAGCATCATATGATTTAAAATCAAATGAGCTTAGAAGTCCATCTCTATGGAGCTCTTCTAGGCGTTTCTCGTTTATATGGCCTAAACGACAATGCCAAAGCTATATAGGATTAGATTCGCTAATCTCAATCCTTTTCGTATCATTGTTATAGATTTTGTTATCGTGTTAACGTTCAAATTTCAAGACGTAATGTTTATCTTGCAAATCACATAAGCAAATAAACATCATCCTTATGAATTGAACACCATTCTTTTCAGTTAACACATGCAAAACCTTCCTTATCAAATAAGGAAGAGAAGCATTGTTTGAACTTTAAAGAAGGTACTGTTGGGAATTCTAGGCGCCTAACGCAGCGGAAGCAAATATAAAATTTAAAATAAAACACGCCAGGTCCTAAAATTCCCGAACGGATCCGCTAGTAGAATTTAAAACTTTTAAGATAGTGGTATACCTCACGAGTTTCAATCGGTTGGTTGTACAAGGCATGTCCTAGGAGTCCATTCACAACGTCCTCCCTCTGCCGGTGATCCACACGAACAGTTTTCCGAGCACCAAGGTGCTAGCCTTCCGTTCTTTTCTCCAAAAGAACCAGGGACCAATCTACAGTGTATTTGAACTCAAGAACTCCTTCTTGATTCAAAATCCAAAAGTGGCGCAATGGAGAATTCCCCACAAGAACTCCTTCTTGTCTTTCCTTCTCACACAAGCCCTAATTTTGGTAACCTCAAATCGAATTTCCTATCTCCTTAGGAAAACTCGATTTTTCCCCTCTTAACTCTTGAGAGCCAAAAATTTCCTCACTTGGAAGCTAGGGTTTGAAGGTGGCGATTTTCTATCTCTCTCAACAAGGAGGATGAAAAATGCACTAATGAATTCTCTCTCTTTCCTAGGCGCCTAGCCCTAGGGTTTTTATAATTATTTTTAGAGCATTATTATAATTCCATAATCATAATAATATGGCTTCATGAATTGAATTTCAAATTATAATATTACTTTAATATTTAATTTAAATTCAAATCGTAATCTTAGGGAATCAATTGGAAGATCAAATCTCCCTTGGGACCCACCTAAGCATGGCGCCATATTGCTCCAATTTTCCTTTGGAATTTTATAAATCAAAAACCTTCCTAACTCTTAGGAAGTCATGATTCTCCAAAGATCCTGATTTGAGATCTCACCAAATCTATTTGAATTCAAATCTTTTGATATCTCCATCAAATCTTTTGAATTCAAATTCATGACTTAAATTAATAAAACAATTTTATTAATCTAAAATGCCAAAAGAGGCGCCACCCTCATGCTCCAATATTAGGGAATTTTATAATTCAATAATTTCCTAACTTTTAGGAATCTTATCTGAATTATTTTTCCCTAATATTTTAATTGTAAATAATTAATCCCCATTAATCATTTAACAATTATTATATTTAAACTTGTCCCACAAATTTAAATATTACACAACTGTAGATCAATTAAGACAAGACTTAATGTCCCAGACATTTCGCTGTGTCTTAAATCGTGCCACCGGAGTGACCCACGAATTAACCCTAATTCGTGTCCCTTTAAGCGGTGTCCTAATCCTGCTCATGTGTGACCCAGCAGGCCCCACGTGAAGTTGGCAGCAAGTCATCTCCATGATTTACAAGTCGTGAGCGCACTCTAGCAAGCCATCACGACTACCCAAAACACGTGAGTTATCGTTTTTACCAAAACCGACTTAACCTTAGTACCACCTTGTCATAGACCCTATTGTCACACGATATCTTGGTCATGGATTAGGCACAGGAAAGTCATCCATAATCCAAACCTCAACTTTCTCGATTTCCTGAGTAAGTCCCATATCCCAGCGTGGCCACGCATTTCCTGCACAGAGTCATCGAGGGCGCCAGTTAGATATCTCTCATTTAATGAGGGACAAAATCCCATCTTGGTCAATCCACATTCCTCAGCACGGCAATCAACCAAACCCGTACTTAGCCCTTATGGCTACCCTGCTACGGGCAACGTTAGACTAAGCCAAAGTCTGATGACTATACCCATGCAGGACTCTCCGGGTCAGTCCAGCAACTCGTAACCCCTTACGTAATTGCACCATGACTCTCGTCCCAGCATCTAGTGCATGCATCTCTATGCACCGAGGTCATGCTGGTCTTAGTTCATTTTCGTTCCCACGAAAACAATCGACCAAGGACAGATTTAGATTAATTATCTCATAATTAATCACGGACTGTTATCATAGTAAACATGCTAATAATATGATAACCATTAATTTATCTCCATAAATTAATCAATATGTTCAAAATATATCTATAAAATGATTGGCCCTAGGGCACAATCTCCAACAGGTACATGATAACAATAAGATAAGCCCAGAGGGCAAAACAAGCTCGCATGTTCCCACAGCAACAACAACAACCCTTGTTCTATTGCTTACTCGTAGGTCCATCTCGCTTTTGTCCAGCTTTCTACTGTCTCTAAGACCCTTCACATCAAATGTGTAAACCACATGCTGTATCTAATACCCAAGCGGTTATAGTAGACAAGTGAACGTCTATAACGAAGATACCAGAAGTAGAGATCTTATCTCTCCTTTTATTCTTTTGATCCTCCAAATACAATTTGCAATTTCTTAAAAGGCAAATTGCATCCTTTGAAGCTCTTGCCTTCTTGGTAGGTAGTGGGTCAGGCTCAGCCGCTGGCTTGGTCCCACCAAACTCGGCGTCTCCTTTCCTCTTTCCTTTGCCCTTCCCTTTCCCCTGATTGTGGAACGTTTCCTTGAGATGTGTGACCATCTCAACAGCCGAAATGTTCCCGTGTTCAACTCTTTGAACCATCGCGGCTAGCATCAGGCAAGCAACGTCCACAGAGTCATTGAAGTGCTTCACAAGCAGTTCTTTGAGCTCTTAGAGTGTCCTTGGTTGGGTGAGACCAATTCTCAAATTACAAAACCAGTCAAGGAAGTCAGCAGCTTCCTTCGTTGGATGAGAACAATTCTCAAATTACGATACCAGTTAAGGAATTTTGTCCTAGACGATTTATCCTTCTCAAGGATAGATCGCAGTAATAACGTTGAACTTATTGTTCGCCATTCATTCTACAACTAAGATATGAAAAGTTTAATTAGCAGGAAAAATAAATATCCACCATTTTATAAAACCCAGTAAAATTTATTATTAGTGGCTAAGACCCATATTTCACTAAAGTTTACCGTCGCTGAGGGCGATCATGCACTCTTTGGTTATTTAGGTAGGTAACTCCTTACCAATCACATCTCTATGTGACTCTTAGATCCTTATAGGACTGTATCATCTCATGATACTTATTATGGCATGTTTATCCCATCTAATGCCTTGAGGTCCAAAACCGTTTTGATAACCCCATTAAGTCACACGGTAAAACATGTGAATGGCTAGGTTCAAAACAACGAGGCCGAAGGCCCAATCCCATATCATCAAGGCCCAACTAAATACGTGTCGCTGAGAGCAATCACCGCATTTAAAGAACCAGGATTTCAATAGGCGTCGTGTTGAAACTCCCATTCACCCGTGTCTCCTCAAGGTCAAGGTAGATACGTGTCGCTGAGGGCGATCACCGCTCCACAATGAACAAGATTTTGACAGGGCGTTTTAGCGATGGCATTAAGACTTAAGATTTTCTAAAAGGGTTTGATTTTAATTAAAAAAGTTCCGTTTTATAGTTTAATTTTAAAACTCCTTTCAAAATTAAACGAGTCATGCCACATGTTTATTACCCCATGTATCTCATATATATAAACATGTGCCCGGATTTTGTATCGTATACAAAATCCCACGCTCGTATCGTATACGTGGTTGTAGCGCGATATATAAAAATAACATGTTAAAATTTCGCACCCTAAACATACATCTAGCGCATCACATACAACTAAATGTAAAAGCATACACCGTGTTTAGATATGGCCCATCTACCCTAGAATTCTCCCAAGCCAATGAGAGAACTTTTCTTAAAAGAAAAATAAAAATACACGTGAATAAACCCCAGTTACATTGAGGTATAAACTGAAAGTAAATTTACATAAGAGTAGAGGGAGACGACACGCAGGTCGTATTTACCGAAATAAACCTCCTAGAGCCATATCCAACACCACATAATCCACATATGAACAATTCATATAATTATGTCAAACACAGCATACAGCACATATCAAAAACAATTTTTAAATGTGTTTAATTTAGGGTTGTGCAATTTTAACATGCCTTTTCTTGAAATTAGGCCTTTGTATCAATAATTATAAATACCATGAATCTGATGGAGATTGTGCCCTAGGGCCAATCATTTTATTTATGTGT
>QANZ01033579.1:3714-21339 GCA_003254925.1 Chamaecrista fasciculata
ACAAAAAAAGTTATGGGACCAAAATGAAACCTTTGTCATAGTTATGGGACCAAAATTGCAACAAAAAAGTTATGGGACCAAAATGAAACCTTTGTCATAGTTATGGGACCAAAAGTGCACTTAAGCCTAAATTTAATTATGATAATATATTTATTTTGATAAGAACCGGCCAGGTGGTATCTTTAAACTGATAATTAGAGAGTAGAGACTAATCAATTCTCCTGAAATATATAGAAATCGTCTAAGTAAATTTTGTCTCTATTAACAAAATATTTTTTATACAGAAGATATTATGTTTAAAGAATCTAAGTATCTACTAAGAATTTTATTAGTAAATTTAACACATACTAAGGTTGGCTCATCACAAATTGAAATGAAGTTTGATAGGAATTGGGTTAACTATATTCTAATGAGTTGAAAATTTTGTGAACTCAGCTTGTTTTAAGTGAATATTTTTATTTTGAATTTCTTGTTTCAATTTTATATTTTTATAACTTATAATTATATCAACTTTTTTTTATTATCATTTTCTCCTTATCATTTACTCGAGGGTTGGGCAGGAACATAAAACCCACTATTGTTGTTGCATATGGCACCCATATATATGTAGTGTGATCGTAATTTTTTGTTCGTTTTTATAAATATTTATTAATAAAGTAAAAATAATTAAATTTTTTTTTAAAAAAGCATATATTCACCTGTATTAGAATAATATAGAACTATTTTATTCATGTATTCAACAATAAGTTTAATTAAATTAAACTAATAAAACAATAATAAATACAACGTAACGAATCAAAATATATAAAAAATGATTTTCAAACAACACATCTTATAGGTAAAATTAACTACTAAAATTTTCAATAAGTTAATATAAGAATTTTTTTAAAAAGAAAATATAACTAAAATTTATTTCAAATAAATAGGATTAAGGTGAGGCAATCACAATAATATATATATAAATATATATATATATATATATATATATATATAAGAAACAACCTAAACAAAATTAGTGTTCACAGCTTAACACTTTTTGCTTGAACACAAAAAGTATTCACATAACATGTGTTCGAATTCAAATATTACATGTGTTCATCAAGCACTATCATATTATTTGTTTAATCCGAAAGAATGATCAGTATCTTGTCCGAAATTCTTTATTGAAAATAGAGGAAACCTACTATTTGGTCCCTCCTTTTTCACACTTTTAACTATTTGGTCCCTGCATTTTTGAAATAGACTATTTGATCCCTCATTTATCATAATTGTTAACTATTTAGTTCCTCATTTATCATAATCGTCAACTATGAGACGTTAAAGGCTTACATGACACCGTTAAATGCCACTTTATTAACCTAATTACCTAAATCAACCGAACCGGACCAACAAACACAATAAAATCGGCCTAAAATTGAGTTAGATCCAAATATTTGTATTACACGTAAAACTTCCATAAGGTATAAATTATTGAATTATTCCCAAATCTTAAACCTAGGTGGTTCCAAATAGTTAAATATGTGACATTTAACGTGTTACATATGAACTTAATGGCCAAGTTATCAGTGTTGGTAACGAAGATAGGATACAGGGACTAACGAGTTGACACTTCTAATTTTTGAGGGACCAAATAGTCTATTTAAAAAATACCGGGATCAAATAGTTAAAAGTATGAAAAAGGAGGACTAAATAGTATGTTTCCTCTTGAAAATAATCTAAAATAGAAAAAAAAAAAAAGATTGAATAGTCTCTAACAAGATCTATTATTTTTCTCTAATATCTATAATTTGTTTTAGCAATAGTACAGTAGATGTCTGCCACCAGCAAGCATGCTGACACAAATTACAGTTATAAACAAATTGGTTGGTTGAAGCAATGCCAAGTGACACCTATACATATATATATACATAGCTCTTGACCACTGAGCTAATTAGCTAGCTAGCTTCATCAAATTTTACAATGGGACCACTGAATCAGTTCATAAACAAATAATGAGCCCCAAAATGCATAAGACTTCTACTGAAATATTTGAAATGATATGATTTGTTGCTCCATCAGCTAGCTTCTCCAATTATATATTAAAAAATTCTAGGATGATTTCTCACACAATGGCTCTGATCTGATTATCTGAACCCCACATCACATAGGATGTTTCAGAATTTCGCTTTGAGTTTTGAGTCATTTCCACATTAGTTAAGAATCAATTAGTATATATATATATAGAGACATCTTACAATCTTGCAAGATATATCCTTAAATGTGTAAATCACCATATATATATATATATATATATATAGAGGATTTATCTAACATGTGCTCTTAGTGCATATTTTAAGGTTATTTTTTTAATTGGTTAGTAGAGCATCTCATATCTTGAAATCTACAAAAATTCATTTAAAAGATAATTTTTTAATGTTTGAAAACTCACTTAACCAATCAAAAGAAACCTTAACATGTGTCCTAACCCATATATATATATATATATATTATCTTATATAATATTATGATTGTCAAAACTTACTGGTTGTAAAATAGACATGTGCCCTTAGGGCATATTTTAAGGTTTCTTCTAATTGATTAGTAGAGCATCTCATATCTTGAAATCTATGAAAATTCATTTAAAAGATAATTTTTAATGTTTGAAAACTCACTTGACTAATAAAAAAAACCTTAACATGTGCCTAAGGGCACATGTTTGAAGGACCCTTATTATAATAGACTCAAATTGTGAATGAAGATTGATCCCCGGGGGCTCGCCAAGGCAGGCCTCAAGGCTCTATGAGCGCTTACAGAGGTACTTACAAATCGCCTACCAACAAGGCCCTCACATCGGCAGTGGGATTCGAACTCACGACCTTGTGGGTTATGAATTAACTCCTTATCAACTGGGCCAACCTTTGTTGGCAGATTGATCTAATTAATAAGGAGTTAACTTATAACAATTCAGTTGAACTTCTTTCTACAATAATAATAAAATAAACTCCAATTTAGGTAAAATCATAGAATTTTAAAATTAAAAATTGAATTTGGACAATCATGACTCTTGTACAAAAAATCGAATACACAATCAAAATAACAAATTTTTTTAGAAATCCTATCCTCATAATCTTCTTGGTCATTGTCTTCTCTTTCATCTTCTTCACCACTACCTCCACCGTTATCCTTGATCTGTTTATTTCAATATATATATTTATATATATTATGTTATATCGTTAATTTGTTGTGATGACAATTAGATATTATACTTTAGACTTATTTGATTAATGAGTCTTGGATTTTGAAAAATAACGAAGATTTTGATGCATTGAGATCAATTAAGTAAAAGACATATAATTGTCTTAAAAATTTATCATTATATTTAAGTAAACTCTTATCATTTTATTATCTGAATTTACGATCCAATTTTGCATTCCTTTTCTAGTTTTATTTGAACTCTCACTATAGACATTATTATATATTTAATTTAATTGCTTGAAATAATCTTGCATTATATATGTACTCATTCTATAATAGTATGCATATAATACTATGACTTTATCATTATTATGTTCACTTCTAATTAACATATTGATTTAAGTACTAGAGTTGTCTTGTGGTATTGTCGCTGCGACACATTTTTGCTTAAATATTTTGAAGGCCAAAGTGCGAATTTGGTCCTGTAACATTGCTTTAGTTCCCAAATCAGTCCTATAATTTTTTTTGTCTCAAATTTAGTCTTGTATCTTTGCTACAAGTCCCAATCAGTCCTATATCTTTTTTTGTCTCAGTTTTGGTCCCATATGTTTTGAAAATCTCACACCGTTAGTCCTCCGTCTATTTTAAATTACAGTTTAGTCCTGAAAACTTTAAGTCCCTTTCACTTTAATTAGTCTCTGACTATCAAAATGAAAGTGAAAGAGCATCCTTGAAGATTGTGAAACCTTACATCTTGGTACCTAATCCATGAATTCTTCATGAAATGGATCGGAATAGAAATGCAAAAAAAAAAAACACACAAATTAAAAGCAAATGACAGAGGGACCAAAACTGAAAACGCAAAAAATTTAAAACCCACTGGAAAACGTACGGAAATCGCCGAGAAACTCAAAAACTCATCCAAAAATCCGAATTCTCACTGAAATCTCACTCAAATAATCGTCCTCGAATGCTTTAAGAAAGAATTTTCGAAAATCCAAACTTTTGAGGATTTTCGAAAATCTAGCAAGGAGGTGATAGAAGATTCCCTTACATTTGGTGATTCCGAGAGAGAAGTTCTGAAATCCCTTACATTTCTTCTACCGCCTTCCTCCTCAAAATTTTGGATTTTCGAAAATTCTTTTTTAAAGCATTTGAGGGCGATTATTTGAGTGAGATTTCAGCGAAAATTGAGGTTTTTAGATGAGTTCTTGAATTTCTCGGCGATTTCTGTACGTTTTCCAAGGAGTTTGGGGCATTTTCCAGTGGGTTTTAAATTTTCTGAGTTTTCAGTTTTGGTCCCTCTGTCATTTTCTTTAATTTGTGTTGTTTTTGCATTTCTATTCCATTTCATGAAGAATTCATGGATTAGAGATCAAGATATAAGGTTTTGAGAATCTTCAGGGATGCTCTTTCACTTTCATTTTGAAAGTTAGGGACTAAAGTGAAAGGGACTTGAAGTTTTCAGGACTAAACTGTAATTTAAAATAGACGGAGGACTAATGGTGGGAGGTTTTCATAACATATGGGACCAAAACTGAGACAAAAAAAGATATATGACTGATTTGGGACCTAGAGTAAAGATACAGGACTAAATTCAAGACAAAAAAAGTTATAGGACTGATTTGAAAACTAGAGCAACATTACAGGATCAAATTCGCACTTTGGCCTATTTTAAAAGAAGAACACTCTATATCTTGAATCAGATTGGTCTACTATACCCTTAATAAAGACTTAGTTAATCATATATATATTAGGGGCTTTGCGTGCCTGTTAGTAAAAAACGACGGACCAAATAATAAGTTTTTCCTTATTTTAATTAAATGTAATGTTTTTATCTTAGTATAAGTGGGAGGACGACCAGAAGGCTCCTCCCACATATAATATAGTATAGATATGAAGTATAGTTCATTAATAATTAATAATTCATTTGAATTTAATAATTAATAAGTAATAATATAATATTAATCAATAAATTAAAATATTACTGAATAAATAGAAAAAATATTGCCCACATACATTCTAAAGTGCAATCAAATAGTCCAAGAAGGAGGATAAAATTAATATATATAGCAAATAATGTATAAAAAGGGAATAATATCTATTATCATGATCAATATTTTATCCTATATATAAATATATATGTATATCCTTACATTGCTTCTTCTCTTTGTACTTACTGATGATATATATATACTGCTTCTTTTTTGAATCCTTCCATGAAGGAGAAAAAGTGAGCATGGAAAAGGTAAAAGTAGTGTGTGTCTTTTACAAATGAAAGATTTTTAATTTGGTGTTTTATTATCACAAACCTATTTACTATTTAGCTAGCTAGTGGGTCAATGCGTGCAGACTGCAGACGCACCCAAAAGACACAAAAATGTGGTGTTCAAAATTCAAATTATAGTTGACTTATCTATAGTTTTCAATTACAACATCAAAATCTGAGCTTCTCTGATTCTCCATTATCGCCTTTAGATTGCACCAAAAGTTAATTAAGTTATGTGATCGAGTATCTGATGACACAATAGTTATAACAGGCTCGATCTGTATTTGTTTTTTATTATCAAGTTACACTTAATTAATAATTATATAATTGAACATGAACTCGAAAACTTGAAACAAAAAAGTAAATACGAAAAGAATTGTCATAAACCTTCAATTAAAGAATTAAGAGAGAATGAAATCGTAGCATACCTTAATTTCATGAAGCTTTTATAACGTAGAAACGTACAGTTACAATTGTCTTTCATATGAATTCGGGTAAGAAAATGTCTGAAATTTAAGGTGGAGTAAATCTTGAGATATCGAATCATATTAAGTAGGGTACTTTCTAATTTAAAGCTATATATTTTCTACGGTGTGGTTCTTGGAATTTAAAAATCAGTGTTCGCCATTATTTACTTGTTTATTTTTTAAACAATCATTGTTTGCCATTGCCCATTATTACTAATCAATGTATGTATGTAAAATTGTAAATGTTCTTTTGCGTGCATGGTATCGTATATACTTCATATACGTATTTATATACAGTAAACATAAGGTCAAGTTCTAAGTGTAACCATCATGTTTGGTACTCTCCACTTTATTTATTAACCTATCATTAATATATATATTTGACATGACAACTCGACTTAATTAACGAGCAAGTGACGTGGAATAAGTTTTTAATAATATTTAAAATGAAAATAATTATTAATTATATACTGGTGCGTTATCATATAATAAAAATATGATATACAATTGAATTTGAAGTTGGCTAGCTAAAAGCTAGCCGATAATGAGATGTCGACGTAAATGGTCTTACGAATGACTTCAACATGATAGATGATATTATTATTATTATTATTATTATTATTATTATTATTATTATTATTATTATTATTATTATTATTATTATTATTATTATTATTATTATTATTATTATTATTATTATTATTATTATTATTATTATTATTATTATTATTATTATTATTATTATTATTATTATTATTATTTATGCTCTACCAGCTCTTTCAAAGACGTAAAAACAAAATATATTGGACTTTTTTATTCGACTAAATTATTAAGATAGATAATTAGCTAGAGTGATATTAATTCTTTTTATTTATTTGAAGGGTTAAAAATTAACATCTAATAATATAAATCATCTTTTTTCTTTTCCAAAGACACTTGATGCCGTGTGTCATGTAAACAGCGTCAGTGAGACGTGCATTTGTACCACTAGAAAAAAAATAGATTCTTTTGTGACGATTTTTGATGATGACACAAAAAGTTGTCATTGAAACTCGGACAAATGGTGGCGACATAACATTTTTTTAGTGTGTGCATGTTATTTTTTCTTACATGCAGTGGCTGAGGTCGCTGCTATATCTCTATTTTTCTTCTAACAACAATATATTCCAATATTGTCTTATATATATATATATATATATACATACAAGTTTGTCCCTTTTTTTCATTATAAATCTAAATTAATTATAAAAAACTAAACACTAAACCCATGAACCTTACAAATTTTAAATCTCAATTCTGTTTCTATTTTTTTTATGGGCAAAATGCATTTTGGTACTCTGTGGTTAGGACCGAATCCACTTTGGTACCCCGAAAGACAAAATTTGATATTTTGGTACCCTGAGGTTTGCGCCGTTAGCACTTTGGTACCTTGTGATTATTTTTCGTCAATATTTAACGGAAAATTGTTAGCACTTTTGCAAAAATTACAAAATTCCCCCAAATAGTTTTAAAATTTTCAAAAACGTCCCTAGATCATAATATTTGTGGACTAAAATGAAAATTATAACAAAATTTGGGGTCAAAATTTAATTATGAAAAATAGAAAAAGAATAAAATTACAGATTAATCCTAAATCTGGAAAATAAAATGCAGTTTAGTCTTAAAACTGTGTGGTTCGATGGTGAGAAGATAAACTTTACAAATTTTTTGCAAAAATTACATAATGCACCCAAATAGTTTCAAAATTTATAAAAAAAATCTCTAGATCATGATATTTGAGGACTAAAATAAAAATTACAAAAACTTTTTGGGGTCAAAATGTAATTTTGGAAAATAAAAAAGGAGATAATTACATATCAGTCCTAAATTTGGAAAATAAATGCAATTTAGTCCTATCCATATTCAAATACAACTACTTAAATGAAATTTGAAAAGTAAACTTGAATAATTTAAAGAATATTCCCATGAATTAATTTACAAATTAAATAATTAATATTTAGTTTCACTCCATAAATTATTTTAATTTGTTGTGTTTTGATTCATTTTACCAAAGGGAGAGGACCTAAACGCACAAAAGAAATCATGTTGCAGAGTAAAATATGGTTTAAGCTGCAATAGAAACTAACGAATAAGATGTAATAGAAATCGACGACTAAGATTGAGCCACGTCAGCACTTTTTGTTAAATCTTAACAGAAAATAACAACAGGGTACCAAAGTGCTAACGGCGCAAACCTCAGGGTACAAAAGTGTCAAATTTTGTCTTTCAGGGTACCAAAGTGGATTCGGTTCTAACTACAGGTTACCAAAGTGCATTTTATCTTTTTTTTATTTTCCAAATTAT
This sequence comes from Chamaecrista fasciculata, assembly GCA_003254925.1. Lineage (NCBI taxonomy): Eukaryota > Viridiplantae > Streptophyta > Magnoliopsida > Fabales > Fabaceae > Chamaecrista > Chamaecrista fasciculata. Next base: position 11,968 of record QANZ01033579.1, read on the forward strand.
ATTATTAGATGTTAATTTTTAAAAACTTTTTTTAGAAAGGCTTATGACAACGAGTATGTCAAAAAACGCTTATGAGTAAAGAAAAAAAAAAGAGCCTATTATCAATGAGTAAGAGCAAACCTCCCAAACAATGTCGAGTAGATAAGAATGATACTATTTTTAGGTCCAAATAGATAGGATTAATTGATATTATAGTATATGACGCAAATCTATTGTCACTACTCATTATTAAATAGTAATTGATATTAAGCTGACTAACTAGCTATATAATTAAGCTGACTAACTAGCTATATATATAGTAGATTAAATTTTAAATTTAAGTACTTCCACCATATTTTTAGGTGTTTGGATGAGCTTTTATAAAAAAAGCAGAAGTTGAAAAAAAAGTAAAAATACTGCTTATTTCTAAAGCTTGTTTTTGTAGCTTTTTATAAAAAAGCCTTTGCGGTAGAGGGAACGAAAAATCGGCGGAGCTTAATGCATCGGACAACAAGTATTATAAGTATGATTTGACGTGAAATTTAATTTTTGAATAAATTATTTTAATGTGAAAATTTGTAGAATAAGTATTTTTTTATTATAAGAAATAATTACTTTTAATATTATTTTTGGTAAATTTCATATATTAAAGAGTAAACTAACAATTTAGTCCTTGAAAGATTACCGAGCTAACAACTCAGTTACTGAAAGATTGAAATATATAGTTTAGTCCCTNATCGTCCACATTTTAAAACTATAGTACAAAATTAATAATAAGAAGAAAATTATTATTTGATCCCTTCTTTTTTACTGAGTTAACGATTTAGTCCTTCATTTATTTTACATACATATTTGCGTGCCCGTTAGGACACGCAAAGCCTCTAGTATATATATATATTTCCACCCAAGTCAAGATTTAATTTGTTCCTACCCCTCACAAAGCAAGCTCATCTTAAGTTGGAAGTAAATTGCTAGTGTTATTGAGGAGTAAGCATGCGTTGATGATTGTTTTTTCTATATATATATTTGTCAACTAATATATTTGGTTTGTAAAACTATATGTTATTCACATTTGTTTCTGAAATTAGATTGAATATTAAGAATAATAGAAATTTTATGTATTTAGTTATTATTTTTTTTCAATTAATTTTATCGTCATTAAACGATGATAATGTAAAGAAATTATTTTTTAAAACAATTTGAATTAAATTTATCATAATTTTTTTTATATTTATTTCTTAATAAAAAGAAAAACATAAAATAGTGAAAGCAGAGCATGCATATTTTTTTTTGGCCAATTATGTTAAATTATTCCACTTAATAATATTTTATTAGTACTTAATTAATGCATAATATGCCAAAAGTAGCAATAAAAAATGAGCTTAATGATGATATATCCATTCATTAATATTATTATTATTTCAATTATCAGAGTTCTTACTCTATTATAAAGCACGATAATATTGGATAATGGAGTTAGGATAAGTGGTGATAGTAGAATAAATAACAATTCTTATTATGCCAAATACCAATAACTTTCTCCTTTTCAGGCCAAAAAAAAAAAAAAACTTTATCCTTTTCGTGTTTACTTTTAAACATGTTTAGAATGAGTGCAATCTATGAGGTAATCTAAACGAACCAAAAGCTTTAAATTACATTTCACGCTTTTCATTAATTACTCATCAAATTAATTAAAGAAGGAAATATCCAGAGCTAGCTAGAAGCCTAGAAGTGTTCTAAATTATGTTTAAATTGAAATGAATATGAAGGATAATATGTGGAAGTTTAATTTTGACATTTTCATTTATAATTTTTAGAATATGTTTATATTTAGGCCAAAGTCTCAAATTGGTCCTTATGTATGAGGTAAATTTCAAATGGGTCCCTTATTAATTTGTTTTAGGTTGGTCTTACATGTTTCTATGCATAATGTTTCAAATTGGGAATGTGGTTATATCTCTATCATTTCAAGCTCAATAATGTGACAAATTTAGAGTTGCGAGTTTATTTTGACTAGTATTCGGGGACCATCAACAAACAAAGTCAAATCGTGTCTCAAAAGTAGGTAACTCGTTTTACGGTGAAACAAGTGAAATTTGTTATGTTTATCCCATTTCAAATTCAAACGTGACAAATTTGAAATTATATGCTAATTCTCGAAAAGTTTGTTCTTTGCTTAGTTAAGATCGCTAGTAAATGAAGTCAAATTAGGTCCGGTAGTTGGCATTTAATTAAGACTTTTAATTTGTGACCAAATATTGATAGATGGCAATAAATATATTACTTAAAAGTTAAAACATATAATAAGAAATCCTTTTGTCTTACGTACATAAGGCACACATACACCCTTCAAAATCTCATTTTGCCTTTACTAAAAGTGGATGGTGAGGTCTCATATGATCGGAAGTTTCCTTCATGTATGTGACAAATAGGACAAATTATATAGTCTCATCATGTCTTCTAGCTAGTACTAGCACTTTAATTTAAAAGAATTAATAAATTAATAAATATCATGTGGTGATATTAATTATAGATTTTTTTGAGAAAATAAATTATTTGATTATTTAATTTATACATAATTAATGAATAATTTAAATAGAGGATTAGATAATTCACAACGATTTGGTCTCTGTCACATTTTTTATTCATAAATTTAAATTAATTTTGTATTTTTTCATATTTGAATTTGTATTGAATTATTTAAGGATTAAATTATTGATAATTATGATATTTAAAGTACTGAATAGAATAGTTTGATTATTGAGAGACAAATTCATTGACTCACTATAAATTTAAGGTCTAAAAAGTAAGTTTTTTTTAGACTCTAAACAAATATTAAAAAAAAAGAAAATAGTAAGCTAATAGTCCCGTATGTGAAAAATCATCGAGTTGATAACTTAGTTTTTCAAAGATTAAAATACATCTTTGAGTTCCTAAAAGATCTAAATGGTATAATTTTTAATTCTTAAAAGAATGAAACGGTATACTCTTTAGTCTATGAAAATGTTGAGAAACATGAATTATGTGACTAATTAGTCAATCTTTATTTATTAAGTTAGTTGGTCAGTATTTAGTTCTAATTTAATTAGGTGGTTGAGTAGATGAATATTAAATGTATTAGGTGTTTTCTTTGTGTATTTATATGTGTGCAAGGCTTCATTGTAGATTGTATCAATCAAGAATTATTCAATGAAATATATTTTCAACATGGTATCAGAGCTATATCCAGGATAGTCCTCTCCTTCTTGATGTCCCTGTTTTTGGTCCAGTATATTTCTCATTCTCTATTTCTCCTACAAAAACGTGACCTACCACTTCACACTTTGGGACCCACTAATTTTGGTGGTCTGTGACATTCACCTCCGACATGAATAGGTTCAGAGGTGGCCAGCGATCATTCCACGAATCTGATGCCCAATGAAGCTGCGGGTGAGCGTCACTCACCTCCTTAGCATTTCAGCTTCTCGGGCGCATGAGATCCACGCGCCACCTTCACGGCGGCGAAAAAGCATCGTTGTTGCTATTTTGGGATCGTCGGCCACTGTTTAGATGATTGGTGGTGGTATTTTTGTGGTTTAATACTGGGTCAATAGTGATCTGGTTCTTAGGGTCACTCTTATTAATGATTATCAATTTGTTGTTTGCAGTCCATATAACTTGCTCTATTTGGAGGTTTCTATATGATTTAGGCCTTAACCGCCGATTTCCAGTTATATGGACACTATTTTAATGGCCTCTGAAGTTCAAAGAAGAGTATAAACTCTAGTGAAGAGAGCCCCTAAGACCCAAAAAAGAACACAAGTCATCACTATTTTAATGATATCTGAGATTCTAAAAAGAGTACAAGCTCTGGAAAAAAAGAGCCTATGAGACTCGAAAAAAGAACACAAGCCATCACTATTTTAATGGTCCATGAGGTTCATAAAAAGAGTACAAACTCCAATAAAAAAAGAGAGCCTCTGAGACTCAAACAAGAACACAAGCTGTCACTACTTTTATCCTACGAATTCACTTTTCGGCCTTTATTGCCAAAATCAACAATGCAAGCTTAGAAAAGTTCCTATCCTCAGCTTAAGGGGGGATGTTGAGAAACATGAATTATGTGACCAATTAGTCAATCTTTATTTATTAAGTTAGCTGGTCAGTATTTAGTTCTAATATTAATTAGATAATTGAGTAGATGAATATTAAATGTATTAGGTGTTTTCCTTGTATATCTATATGTGTGCAAGGCTTCATTGTAGATTGTATAAATCAAGAATTATTCAATGAAATATATTTTCAACAGAAAAAGACTAACAAGTATGCCATTTGAATCTTTTGAAGATTAAACTATGTATTTCAATATTTCAGAGTGTGAATCGTCAACTCCAAAAAATTTTAAAAACCGAATTTATTAATTTACTCTAAATTTTACCCCAGTTTAGAAACTTGACCAAATTTTCATGTTAGAGATCGGATTTCAATTAATCCATGCTTTTAAACCATCCAAATATCCAATAAAAAGCTTCAATCTTTCTCATTTCTCACCATTGTTACACTCAGAATCCTCCCTTAAGCATTCATTGTACAACTCTTAAATTTCAGCACTTCGCACTCTTCATTTTTCCTTTACTCTGTATTTCTCCTTTATCTTATAATACAAGGTATGTTACGTTTCTTTCTTCTTTTTTTTAGCACAATGGGGCCACTGTTCATGATTGCATCAAGTTGATATGCTATATACAACCCACCACTCAAACCATAGAAAACCAAAGCCATAATTGGCATTGACCTCAAGGGAAATTCAATGCCACATACTCATTGATTTTAAAGGTGCACTCTTTCACTTAGATTTAGCACACTAAGTATTTTAATTAATTCCAAAACAATATATATATATATATATATACAATCTATATATTTTCTTCTGAGCTAACCCTTAGTGTGAATTGATAAATATTTTAATACAGTGCACTATACATGAAAGTATATATACAAGCTAGTGGATTCATTTGCTCCACTCTTTGAAGGGGTTGACCCACGTTTAGAGATGACATATCAACTAAAATGATCATGATGATTTATTTAGAGGTAGTGCTTAGAGAGAAGAAAGGAAAGGTACTCTCCATAGTAACCACCCATCTATTGTGGCTGAATTATGATATGAAATTTTAATGTGAAATTTTCTTATGAAGTTTGGATAGAGAGTGAAATTAAGGTATGGATCTTGTATCCAAAAGTTGTTTTTTTATATTCACTTTCTTTCTCTATCCCTTTTTAATTTATCGAGGTCCTATATCAGGGGTAAAACTCTTCAACAAGAGTCTCTAATTAGAGTTAAACTCAAGACATTGACTATGAGGATTTGAGTACTTACCACTTGTTAGTTCATGTAAAGTAATTTAGAGGATCAAAATTCAAGTATTTGTGGGGCTAGGGACTTGCTTACCACAATTTTGAGCTTGATGGCCAATCCTTAGTCAACTTGATGATGTGTCATGAGGATGTAAATTTTTTGTCTTTTTAATTTTTTTTTTTAAGTTCAGCACTATATGATTGTGTCTTTAAAAGAAATTGTGCACTATATTTTTATTGTAGAATCTGATAATAATAAACATTTAACATTTTACTTAGTCTTGTCAACTTCAGAAATGGCTCCATAGAATCTGTGGACAACATTATAAATAGCAGGTTAACCCACCCATTTTACCTGTCACAAATTCTCAAAGACTCCTTCTCCTCAAAGAAGACACAAAGAGGTTGAAGGTGTTTCACATATATATTTTATAAATTCAAGTGAGAAGATTGAAGATATATATAGAGAGAGTATTACTATGTTAGATGTGGAGAAAAACAATATGACTGAGGCTATGGTGGATGAAACTTCTGTAGATTGGAGAGGCAGACCCTCCAAGACCAACAAGCATGGTGGAATGAGTGCTGCTATTTTTGTTCTTGGTCTCTCTCTCTCTCTCTATCTTCCTCTGACTTGTTTAAGTTTTATCTTCAAGTGTAATGTTGAGCTTTCCATGGTATTTTTAGGAGTAGTTTTTATGTTCAGGACTGTTACTAGAAGCCTGAAAGCTCAGGTGTTCAAGCATTCGAGCTTCCCACCGTTAGATTGGATATGCTTGTCTTGGGACTTGTATAAAAATTAGCACAAATTCCAAGGCAAAACATACCCAATCTAATGGTGGGAATCTTGGGTGCTCTTCCCATAGATTTTTCCTTGTGTTTATTTTTCTTCTTCTTAGACTGAGTGTGATATGATATGATTCAGGTCTTCAGGCATTTGAGATGATGGCAATTGCTGCAGTTGGGAACAATCTGATAACATATGTGTTCAATGAGATGCACTTTCCACTGTCAAAATCTGCAAACATAGTGACAAACTTTATAGGCACAGTCTTCCTCTTATCTCTCCTTGGTGGATTCCTCTCAGATTCTTACCTTGGCAGCTTCTTGACCATGCTCATTTTTGGCTTTGTGGAGCTCTGTGTATGCCCTTTTTCCACTACTGACATATCCCTTTTCTCACACAGCAAAGTTTTTCATTTTCTCTGCTGCTTAATCATGATTGAAGAGAAAACTTACTCCTTAATCCTTAAATTTTTCCAAAAAGTACAGTTTATTCTAGGATATTGGAAATATACTTCTTTGGTCCTTAATTATTTTCTAAGTATCAACTATTTAGGGACTAGATAGCTGACATTTGAAACAAAAATAAGGGATCAAAAAGTATATTTCCAATATTTAAGGATTAAATTGTAATTTTAGAACAAATTCAAGGACCAAAAAATAGATTTCCTCATGATTGAAAGATGAGCAAATTCTTATTGGCTATTTGAAACAGGGTTTTATACTGCTATCTGTTCAAGCCCATCTGCCACAACTAAGGCCACCAAAGTGCAGCATGATGGATGATGGTAGCCACTGTGTTGAAGCAAAAGGCTATAAAGCTTCAATATTCTTTGTGGCTCTGTACTTGGTGGCTTTAGGAAGTGGGTGTCTAAAACCAAACATAATCTCTCATGGAGCTGATCAATTCAGGAAGGGTGACCCCACACAGTACAGGAAGCTTTCCACTTTCTTCAACATGGCCTACTTTGCCTTTTGCATGGGTGAGCTTATTGCACTCACCCTTCTTGTTTGGGTCCAAACCAATTGGGGTATGGATCTCGGGTTCGGAGTCTCGGCTGTTGCCATGGCTGTGGGTTTGGTCAGCCTAATCTCGGGAACTTTTGCCTATAGGAACAAGCCCCCTCAAGGAAGTATCTTCACACCGATCGCTCAGGTCAAGTTGGACTTGAATCCTCTATAGTACTACATGTCATCTTTTGAAAAAAGGACAAGAAGAAAAAAAAAATATAAGATTTTTTTGAAAAAAGTGAGGCTCATTTAGGTGGGTCTCATCTAGGCCCTAGTGTGTGCATAGGGTTAAAATTCCCCTAAAGTTATCTTCACTTAGCATTAAACCTTGGGCTTAACAAACATGTTAGACAAGTTAATTATATAATTAGTTTGGAGTTAATGTAATCTTGTGGTGAGGAATGGGACAAACTGCCTTTGCTGATGATGCTAATATATATGTGAATCTGATGATTTTCTGTTTTGTTTGCTTTCCCTTTTACAATTTGTCAATTTGTGTCACTGTTGTGGGTAACCTTTCCTTGTTGGTCGGCAAAAAAAGATTTCTTAGAATAATTTCATTTTGTCTATTATAATATCATGGATCTGGTTTACACTCACAATAGTTAGCATAATCTTAAATCAATTACTTTAATAAGTTGGATAAAGATTTAGAAACTTTAAAGACTCAAACTTTCTTTCAATCTTACCATTGTTTGTTAATCTACAGAAACAGAACATACTGTGTGTTCACCAATCAACTTTGTCTTATTTTATCCTTATGATCAGGTTTTTGTTGCTGCAATCAGAAAGAGAAAGCAAAAAATATGCCCTTCAAATACAGACAAGCTTCATTGCAGCCAAAACAGTAAGCCAAACCATGATTCTGCAACATCAGATAAGATCAACGGTTTCCTCCATACTGAAAAGTTCAGGTGGGATATAAACTTCTCATCATCCTAATCCTGTTCGGATATTAGGGATAATCATAAGTAGGGTACTATATTTTTTGGACTCAGACTTAGACTTGAGTAGTATCAAAATCAATTTCTATTCTCAGATCTTAGAACAGCAAAATCTCCATAAAAATATTACACTTGTATATATAAAAGTAAGGGTAGGGTATAGGGGTTGGGTATCTCTTGTCTCATACCGGCATCTGTTGACTTTTTCCCAGACCGACTTAAAGAGTAAAATTTCAAGGTACCCTTTAGATATAGGTAATTTTATCATCCATACATATCATTTTGAACCAGAACCAAGGAGCAAAATGAAAAGTTTCCAAATCTGAACAAGTATTGCTGTAGAATCAAATGATGTTGATTTTCTGATAACTTTGATGAATTTGTACAGAGTAATATCTAAGAAATCCCAAAAAAACTCTTGCAGATTCCTTGACAAGGCTTGCATCAAAACCCAAGATAGAACTGATCAATCAGATGAAAGTCCATGGAGGCTATGCACAGTATCACAAGTTGAGCAAGTAAAGATAATCATATCAGTCATCCCCATTTTTGCCTGCACCATCATCTTCAACACCATCTTAGCTCAGCTCCAAACATTCTCAGTTCAACAAGGAAGCTCCATGGACACAAACATAACAAAAAGCTTCAAAATCCCACCAGCTTCACTTCAATCCATCCCTTACATCTTGCTCATTTTTTTTGTCCCTCTCTATGAAACAACTTTTGTGCCAATTGTACAAAGATTCACAAAAAAGGAATCTGGAATATCCCCTTTACAGAGAATTGGCATAGGACTCTTCATTGCTTCTTTTTCCATGGTTTCAGCAGCCTTGGTGGAGAAGAAAAGAAGGAATTTCACCATAAAAGAAGGCAGTGAAGGCGAGAAGCTATCGATCTTTTGGATCGCTCCTCAATTTTTGATATTTGGGATATCAGAGATGTTTACTGCAGTGGGGCTTGTGGAGTTTTTTTACAAGCAATCAGTGGAAGGAATGCAGGCATTTTTGACTGCCATGACTTATTGTTCATACTCATTTGGATTCTATTTGAGCTCACTTCTTGTGTCCCTAGTGAACAAAATTACATCCTCAAGTTTTGGGGGTGGGTGGCTTAGTGACAATGACCTTAATAAGGACAGGCTAGACCTGTTTTATTGGCTGCTTGCATCACTCAGCTTCATTAATTTCTTTAACTATCTTTTCTGGTCAAGATGGTATTCTTCACATCCTTCTTCTTCATCACCACCCTATCCACCTGGAGAGCCTTATAGAGAAGAACAATAAATATTTTTATAGCATATATATATATATATATATAT
>QANZ01033583.1:1589-31697 GCA_003254925.1 Chamaecrista fasciculata
TTTGGTCCTCCATGTATGGCCTAATATTTTAAAATGTTCAAATTGGTCCTAAATGTTAGCAAAATGATTAATGGTGGACCAAAATGAACATTATAACAAACATTTAGGACCAAATTAACCTTTTAACCCTTTTGTATTTGCTCCCTAAAAAAATATTACGGTTATTATTTTTTTTTTGGTTCAATAGATGAAAAAAAAAAACAGGATCTCCCTTTAACACATGCGGCTTCCTAAACACATCTCTCACCCTTTCCCTTTTGTATTTGTTCCCTCAGTTGTCTCCTTCATCTACGACCCCCTCTACCCTAGCCGCTCCTCCAAACAGAATCACTAATCCTACAATTCCGCAACTTCATTCTCTCATGCCCATCCATCATCGGAATCTGGCAAAACCATTAAAGAGGCGATACAAAATATCAACCCAAAACAGAGGAAATTTTGATTTGGAAAGAAAATAGAAGAAAAAAGATTTTGAGTTTTTTTTTGTTGCAGAGAAATATACAAAGAGAGGAAGAAGGAGAGTATTTGTTGTATGAGTTCCAAATTATCTATACGGGGGAGTCACGGCGTTGTTAAAGAATTGCAATAACACAGATTCTAAAGCGGAATTGGTGGGTTTTGCTTTTGGAGTTTTGAGAAATCTCGTGGGTGTTGAAGAAATCAAGAGATTCATGGTCGAAGAAGGTGCGATTTCTGCGTTTTATTAACCTCATGAGATCATCCAATGACGAAGCCATTCATCCATTGAATTCATTCAAAACATTGCTTCTGGAGATGAATTTGTTAGGCAAATTGTGGTTAAAGAAGGAGGAATCCAAGATGAGGTTGGAGGTTGCAGTAGAAGTAGCTGCAGAATTCGGACGAGCTGCAGTAGAAGTAACAAGAGAAGAAGAAGAAAAGGCATCTTAATTACGAAATTGCCACTGACAGTATGGAAATCCCCAAATTGCCCTTCTGCATATTTTATTATTTTACTAAAGTGTAGGTAAATATAGGTATATGAATAGGGGTAGATGAGTAAATGTAAGAGAAAATTGGATGAGATGATGATTTGGATGAGATGAGATGAGATGGAGGGTTCAATAAAAACCAAATCCAGTACTGTTCATCCAATCCTAGAATGAGATGAGATTGAATTAGGATTGGATCAGGATTATGGTGCTGCCAAACAGACCCTAAGTTAATTCAATGTATATGTCACGACCCCTTCCTTGGGGCACGTAACCGGCACGGACATGGGCCCTTCCCAAGCCGCAAGCCTACCCACAAAGCAATTCATATTACATAGCATAATATCAACCTGATAACACATAATATATATAGTTAACAATACAAAGACATTCATCATCTCAACAGTCACATAAATCATTACCAATATGTCATTATGGTATCACCAAATCAATACAACCACCATCCCAACATGATCAAAAAAAATTAGATTACTAATAAATCTCTCTAGCATCAAGTTATACAATTGATATCGATACACATCCCCAAATCCTCTCGCTAAGTATTAGTGGAGCTTACAGACTAGAATTTAAAATAACTTTCCTCAAGGAAATGAAATACCCATACGAACAAGGATGTGAGCTCTTGATTTACTCCCTCTCAGAGCAAAAGTTAACATTTGACCTGCACCTGTATCTAAAATAAAAAATTCGAAACTTAGTGAGCGGCTAACACGTCCCAGTCGTGATGTAGGACGGTAGGAGACAACCACATATGGAGAGGGAATAGTCAATCTAAAACCAGCAGACACAGTTACACTCTACAAATCATTATAATACAACTCAGTTTATATTTCTCAACTATAATCCAGCATCATCAAAGATTCAAGTGAACAAGATACCAAGCAAAAGTTCACACATGAAGAATAAAAGAGATCATTAAAAGAGAGCAAGGGTAAAAATTATTGTTTATCTAGGAACCATAGGAGGAAGCTTCACAAGGCTGTATATATACTTTTCAAACTAATCTTAAAAAGTATGTAGAGTCACCTTGTCGAAAAGAATATTAAAAGTTGAATCTTACTAAAATGGCATTTGAGTATGAAATGTGTAAACATATTATTCTTGACAAAAACAACTCTTAAAGGAAGTAAAATATAGAAAGAAACATAGATTTAGCAAAATCTTATGGGGCTAAAGAATTCTAAGAAAACATGCCTTAAAAATTCACCTGAGGAGAAAATGAAGTTTAGAAAAGAAAGTAATAAAAGTTTAAAGTTTGAGAATGGAAAACAAGTCATAACATACTCCTTCAGAACCTCTTACAATAATCAAACATTTAATAACATAATGTTTAAAATCATTCAAAGATTTAAAGTTCATAAAATTTCTACAATTAGATCTTTTAGGACTATTGAGTAAGACAAGGACATACAAGAGATTTGAAAACCGAGTAAGGAATCATGACAAAGAAAATATATAAATTTCCTTCTATTCGTAACTCTTGGAGATACTAGAAATTAGACTTTGAAAAGTTGTTTTAACAATAGTAATCTAATAAAGAAAATGGTTTTATGAAAATATCATCTGGAAATGAGATATCCTTTGTTCAAAGGAGTGGAGGTAAAACTAATAAAAAGTTGAAAAGTGAACATACTAAAAGTTTCTTCTCGTATTATAAGCAACATTACACCAATAAACCAATAAAGTTGTTTCAACCATACAACGTCAACAACATAGGTATTCAACAATACATAGTCATCATTTCATAAATAATTTAAGTTAATATGCACGCCAATAGAAATAATATCACATCTCGGCTGGGCGTTACGTATCGACGTCCCCAGCATTCTCATTTTCATTTCCACTTTCCACCTTTACATAATCATATCCGTTTTTGTATCCTCATCCACTGGGCGTTACGTATCGTCGTCCCCAGGGATTTCTCATTTCCATATTTTCTTTCCTTCCCACTTGGGCGTTATGTATCGCCGTCCCCAAGGGGTTCTCTTATCCATTACGTTTTCCATTCCACCTGGGCGTTACGTATCGCCGTCCCCAGGGGTTTCTCATATCCTTTTCCACTCACACAAACAAAATCACAATCACAATCACAATACAAACACAAATACATAAACACAAACACAATCACCAACACAATCACAATTGCAAACATAAACACAAAAACAAATACAAACATAGTCAATTTCAATTAAATCAAGCCATACATCACTCAAATAAAAATTAAATAATATCACCAACATCAATCAACATTTAAAGCGAACAAATAAGATATACACAACATGAATTCCATAGTTTTCATCAAGATAGCTCGATCAAGGAGCTTAGGATCCAATACAAGTAATTTTAGAACTCACTAATTAAACATTAAGCCGTCATTCAAATTCTTAAGATAACAAAACATAAGTCATTCATCACTTAGATGAATAAACAAAAATCACAAGAAGAAATGCACATAACGGAATATCACAAGGTGCATGAAAAGATCAACAAAATCGACAGCCTTGTAAAGAAAAGCAATCAAGTTACAAGAATATAGGATGATAATAAATACGTCAAAGCACTAGTCAAAGCCAAATTTATAGAGTTCCAAATTATCAAGAACATCATCTCCTACATCATCATCATCATTATAAATCATTCAAAAAACTAATATTACTCAATCAAGTTTCCAAAATAAGAGAATTCCGCAACAATCTGAACTTACATCGACCTCAACCTCAACCCCTCATTGGGGAGAAATACATATAATGACCTCATCTCAAAAGTGACAATCATATCAAAGTAATTTAATACCAAGTCAATCACTTACCATCATCAATAAGATAGTCAAATTGTGAAAGATTATAATATTCAAGAGTACTCAAGACTCTAAATTTTAAGAAACTGCAATTTAAGGAGTTAGTTCACAAATAAACAAATCTCATCAACAGTCAAGCACTCACACACAGCAAAGGGGAGAAAGCCACGCACTTTAGCCGATCAAGTAGATTCCATATCTTCTTTTGTTCCTATCGTCAATCCGTGCAAGACATCTGGAAACATTAACATACTCTTGATAACATGACCAACACCACTTTTCAAGAAACAATTCCAATGACCCAAGGTTCTAAACCACAAATTCACACTTTAACAAGTTAGGTAACGACTCACATATGGACCCACTAATCAAGCACTTATCCTACCCTTTCCTACACCCACCTAAAATCCTAACATCTTAGCCAAGGGTTCAACAACAGGCTTGGGTATCCACTTGGGAGCTTTAATAATGTTGTAAAATCCATGAGTTCCAAAAATAATTCACCAACAAGTTTCAAATCCAAAATAAAATTGGCCAATACCACAAGCTTAGCAATTTCTTTCATCCAAACTTGAATTGCACATATAATTACCACATTTTAAATTCAAGATTATTATTTCAAAACTTTCCATAATCTCAAAGGATTCCATTTAGTTCATCAAAACTATCAAAATCACCCATAGGGACCAAAATGCAACTTTAAAGTTTATACAAAATAACCAAATTTTAAAATACCCTTTTAAAATAACCAAATTTTCCATTAAACTCACACAAACTATTAATTTCAAGAAAACACAAAGATTTGCTCAAAAACCCCAATTTTCATCACTTATGAACCCTAAAGTAAAAACAGTCTCAAAACTTAGTATTGTGGAGATTTAAGAGCTTCTAGAGGTTCCCAACATGATATACTATCATCAATGGGTTCATTCCAACCAAGAAAATCAAGAAACAGTGAAGGATTTGCTGATTTTCGAACACACCTTGGTTATGGCCGAAAATGGAGAATGGAGGAGCTTGCCCAAGCTCATGTGGCTTCCAAGATGAAAATGGAGGTGTGAAGAATGAAGAGTGCAGCTTAATGATTAACTAATGTCAAGAATCCAGCAAAAATTTGAAGAAATCCATATAAGCAACCAATTTAAACCCATGAATGGAAAAGAGAAGAAAAATGGAGAAGAGAGGCACAAAACAAGGAAAGAGGGACGACCACCACCATGGGGGAGGTCGCCGGCGATGTTCTCCGACGCCTAGCAGTGGCGGCGACGTCGTCTGGGCAACCGACGGAGGTGGGCAGCGGTGGAAGAGTCTAGAAGGAGGAGGAGATGCGTTTTTTTGGAGAAAAGAAGAAGTGGGACTTGTCGAGCTTTTGAAGTAGGTGTGGGGTTATTTTTTTAATTTCAGAAGATCAAGGGGGAAGAAAAAGAATTCTGATATAGAAATATATTTTATAGACCAAATTTATATCATTAGCTTCGTTTCAAAGAGTAGATTCCAAATATGAAGTTTGTTTTCAAAAATTTTATCTCTAACATCTTTCAATTTCTACTCAAAAGTATTATTTGTCGGGTCAAATGGAAAACCCAGATGAAATTTTTAACTTTGTTTACTCCCCAATTTTTACCACAAACTCAATAAAATACGAGGATCTCAAATATGACAATTAAAATTCTATCTTAATGGATTTACTAATTTATAAAAATTCTAGTCCAAAAGCTCTTAATATAGGTCTACAACTGGCCCAAAACTCTATCTGAAACACTAACGACTTCTAATACTACCTTAATCTCTCCCAAATCTCCATTCTACATCCCAAGACCTCACAGTATATTTCCATATTTTAACTACAATATATAATTTTAATCTTATGTTTATATAAATTTTGTAACTGTATGTTATAAATTTATTAAGTTTCATTTATTTTTTTTAACAATTTAATCTTTGCAGTGATTTACACCGTCGAGTTTCAAAAGCGTGGCTTGCCACATGCTCACATTGTAGTGTTCTTGCATCCTGAAGATACTTATAACACTCCAGAGGAAATAGATTCAATAATTTCAGCTGAAATTCTTGACAAGAATACTTATCCCACACTTCATGAAGATGTACTAAACTACATGCTTCATGGACCATGCGGAATTGGGTTCAAATCTGCTCCGTGTATGAGAGATGGGATTTGTATGAAACGTTTTCCTAAGCATTTTCTGGAGAAAACAATGATTGATGAAGAAGGATTTCCTCAATACATAAGAAGAGACAATGGGGTATCAGTGGATAAGAATGGAGTTCCTCTTGACAATAGGTATGTTGTTCCTTACAATGCTAGGTTGTTGTCAAAATACAAAGCTCATATCAATGTTGAATATTGTAATCAGCATAAGTCTATCAAATATTTATTCAAATATTTTAATAAAGGAGAAGATAGAGTCACTGCTGAGTTTTTTTCAAATATCAACAAAGAGGGCAAAGAGGTAGTGGATGAAATCAAAATGTACTATGATTGTCGTTATGTTTCTGCATGTGAAGCTGCTTGGAGGATATTTTCATTTGACTTGAACTATAGAACTCCTTCAGTAGAACGCCTTTCATTTCATCTGGAAGGAGAGCAACCTATTGTTTTTCGTGATGATGAACCTATTGATTCTGTTGTACAAAGAACCGGTCATCGTATATCAATGTTCTTATCTTGGTTTGAAGCTAACAAAATGTATAAATAGGCTAAGGACCTTACATATTCTGACTTTCCAACTCATTTCACTTACAATAGAGATTCAGAAAAGTGGACTCTAAGGAAACGTGGATCATGCATTAGAAGGTTGTTCTATGTTCCTCCAGTTTCTGGTGAATTGTACTATTTGAAAATCCTGGTTAATATTTGTAAGGCTCCTAAAGGTTATGAAGACATAAGAACTGTAGATGGCAAGAATTGTGCAACCTTCAGAGAAGCATGTTATCAACTAGGATTGTTGGATGATGACAAAGAGTACATTGATGGCATCTGCGAGGCAACCCATTGGGCATCTGCTAACTACTTGAGACGTTTATTTGTGACATTGTTGTTCTCAAACAGTTTGAGCAACCCTCACTGCATTTGGGAGAAAACATGGCAGTATCTTTTTGAGGATATATTATATAGGCAGAGGGCAATGCTCAATCATCAAGGTAAATTTTTTGTGTTAGCTATATTTTTAACTTTTTGAATAGTTTATTAGATAATTTAATACTCATTTATTTTGGTCTTCAAACATTTTAAATATTCATTAAGTTATATATTTTAATTAATTTTATTTTCTACCAGGTCTTCAATTAAGTGACAGGGAGATCCAAAATTATGTTTTGATCCAAATAAACAAAATGTTACTTTCTTCTGGAAAAAGTCTTAAAGACTATCCTTCCATGCCTATTCCAGAAGAATCTCTTTGTCATAATAGATCTAACAGATTGATTGTTGATGAACAATGTTATGATCAGATTTCTTTGTCTTCAGAGCATGAAAGTTTAATGATGAAACTTACAGATGAACAGAGAAATATATATGATACCATTATGAATTTAGTTGATGTTAATCTGGGTGGTTTATTCTTCTTATATGGTTTTGGAGGTTCTGGAAAAACTTTTGTATGGAATATTTTGTCTGCTGCCTTAAGATTTAAAGGCAATATAGTTCTAAATGTTGCTTCCAGCGGCATTGCATCTCTACTTCTTCCTGGAGGAAGAACTGCTCACTCAAGGTTTTCAATTCCTATTGATATCAATGAATTCTCCATTTGTAATATCAAGCCAAAATCTGAGTTAGCATAATTGATTTCTCAAACAAAACTAATAATATGGGATGAGGCTCCAATGGCAAACAAATATTATTTTGAAGCATTGGATCGCTCATTGCGTGATATCCTCAGATTTTCAAATCCTCTCAGTAAAGATTTACCATTTGGAGGAAAGGTTGTTGTATTTGGTGGGGACTTTAGGCAGATTTTTTCTATCATTCCTAAGGGTTCATGACAGGACATTGTAAATGCATCATTAAACTCTTCCTATTTGTGGTCTCATTGTAAGGTTTTAACATTAACAAAGAATATGAGGCTTCAAGTTCAATCATCTCATGAAGAGATTAATGAAATTAGAGAATTCTCTGATTGGATTCTTTCTATTGGTAATGGTACATTTGGTGGTGATAATGATGGCTATGCGGAAATTGAAATTCCAGGAAATCTTCTAATAAAAGAAGTTGTAGATCCTATTAGGGCAATTGTTGATACCACATATCCAGAGTTTATAGATAATCTAAATTCCTCTACCTATTTCCAGGATAGAGCGATTCTATGTCCTACATTAGATGTTGTTGATTCTATTAATGATTTCATGTTATCTATGCTACCTGAAGATGAAGTCACTTACTTGAGCTTTGATACCATATGTAAATCAGACATGAATGTGCAATCTGTAGATGATGTTTACACACCTAAAATTCTTAATTCTTTAAGATGCTCAGGTATTCCAAATCATGAATTAAAGCTGAAAGTTGGTTGTCTAATTATGTTGTTGAAGAATTTGGACAGATCCATGGGCCTATGCAATGGTAGCAGGTTAATTTTGACTAGGTTGGGGAAGCATGTTGTGGAAGCAAAGATCATAATTGGTGAAAAAATTGGAGAGAAGGTGTTAATTCCACGTACTGTCATGACTCCTTCCAATTCTAGCTTGCCTTTCAAATTCCAACGTAGGCAATTCCCTATTTGTTTATCTTTTGCAATGTCAATAAATAAGAGCCAAGGCCAATCTCTTTCCACAGTGGGTCTATATCTATCTAGACATGTGTTTACTCATGGTCAGTTATATGTTGCTATATCTAGAGTTAAAAGAAGGAAGGGTCTCAAGATGATAATATGCGACAAGGATGGGAACTTTTTCCACCAAAAATACCAATGTTGTCTTCAAGGAGGTTTTTAGAAATCTAACTTGACTTTGAAAGGTTTGCTAATTTTGTTTAATTAAGTTTGTGAAATTGTTTTATCAGTTAATTTAATATTTAGACTGATGATCAGCTTTTTACTACTGCTCTTTACTATATCAATCTCTTTATATGTTTTTAATTCTTAAGCATGTGATTCCAAAACAATCTATGGCAGCAGAAAGGAAAAACTACATGTAAATGCAATAAAAATTCAATAATTGTTTATGTGTTTTGGTCATAATCACAATATTGTTCTGCAGAAAGTTCTAAATAATCAACTTCACACAACATACAACAGAGTATATTTTGGAGAGTAGATCAAAACAATAGTTTAGCACAACAATACTTCATCACAGCAATACAATCAGTCATATTTCAACTATATAGTATGACTTTGGAATTTCACAAATTTTAGTCACAAATACTTACCTCTTTTACTTTCTTTCAAATATTGATTTGCTATGATCTACTTTCATGAAACTTCCCATTCTCTGCAGTAAGTATCACATTTCTGAATAATGATACTTTTTTCACCTGAAATAGACAGAGCTTTGTCAATATTCATATCATAAACTATATAGAAATTATTATCTCCAGGATAATTAGAGTTACTGCAATAAAGGAAGTCTACAATATTGAGTTTTTATGAACACCATAACTTGGATAAATGTTGAAATCGAATATACAAACAGCTGTCAGACTTAAAACTGCAACCATTTCATTAGTAAAACATGTAATATGCGAAATGAAATTAAATTAATCTTCCAATCAGTACTAAAACATTTTCATTTGTAGGTTGCGATTTCTGTCAACAGAGTCCCTTCCAACTGAGCTATAGGATGCGATTTGTACTTACAGTTAAACTTAGACGAATGACTGTCAGATCCTCCTGCGTGATTAAGTTGCAGAGCTCGCGATTATTCTTCGATGAATTGCTTTTCAGTAGCTAGGGTTTTCATATCGGTTTTTTCAGCTAAAGTTTGTTGAAGAAGAAGCAGACATAGTCGTTGAATAAGAAGTCCGCCATTAATGTTTTCATCTTCAGAGTTGCAAATATGGTTTTGTTATCTTCAGACTTTATGGTTGTTATTAATTTTTGGTCTGTATAAGTTACTCATTTTTCATATTTAGTCCTTAGATATATATTCAGACTTATGGTTGTTATTACATTTTGGTTCGTATTAGTTACTCATTTTTAAGGTTTAGTCCTTAAAATTATTTTGTTTATTTGTTACTTCAAGTTTTTGTTATATTGTTCTGGATCACTGCATTTTTGTTATTTACATTCTGGTCCCTAATGGTTTATTTAATGACTTCATTTCTATTTCTTATTTTATTTTTTTGAATTTTGAATCATCAAGTGTTTAAAATGCTAAACAAAATGTCTCTAACTTTTTTGGACTATTTGTTTATGTTACAAAAAACATATCAAATATTTCATCGATCATATGAGAAATTTTCTTTTTTTAAATTAACATATTTACATAAAAGGTATACAAATCTCATCTCATATATTTAAGAAACAANCTGCAACTACTGAAGAACAAAATTTAGAAAAATACATAATTCATACCCAGAAAATATACATTTTGGTCCCTTCACTATTATATACATGGGTAATATTTTTTGTAGTGTTAAAATTTTAAAATAAAATTAAAAGACAGTAAACGGGAAAAATATATAATCTAGTCCCCCAAATTTTACAATTCAGTACTCAAAAATTACATTTTGGTCTCACATTTACACCTCCATCCTCCTTCACCTTATCACTCCAAAAATCTCCATTATTAACTTCTCCTTTAGCACAAATTTCGAGGCAATCATTACATCATACTACTTTATTAACATCAAAACAAACACCAAAATAACACTCATTTATTCTCCTTTATTTTTATCATTTTTACTCCTACAGAAATTTAAAATACCAATACAATTATTTCAACCCACCACAATCATTACATACCCTTTAAAATAATTTCACATCATAATTCCTCCTTTATCTTTCATTTTTCCAAACAACATTTACTAAAAATCTCCTTTATAACACAAATCATTTACCGTTCCTTTATTATCTCTCTCATTCCTTTATCCTCCTTTAACTTAACTTCCCAATCCAAACGCACTCTAAGTTTCTGCAAATTGCTGCCACATAGGGTGAATTGCATTATCGCAAATACTCTAACTCCTAATGATTTAAAGTCATCAAAACTCGTTACCTTCAAAAATATAAGATTTTCAAAGATGTTGAATCAATTCAAGGGCGACACATGACAAAAACAATAAGTTTAGAGGTTGAGGGACTTGGGTTCGAGCCCGGGAGTCGACATTGTTGGGAAGGCTTTAACTGTTCGCTCCCGACCCGAATAGGATTAGTCTTCACCTAGACTGTTACACGGATAGGTGAGAGAAACTCATAATTATACCAAAAAAAAAAAAAGTTTAGAACAAGTTTTTCTTCTGTCACTTTTAATTCTCATTTTTANGTTGTCAATTTTATCCTTAATATTTTATATTTTAGCCAATTTCATCATTTGATTAACTCTTTTCGATAAATTAACAATAGACTTCGTTCTATTTTTCAATCTAAGTTAGAATTTGAGTATTTTTTATATCAATTTTACATTACATGTCATTAACTACGTAGAATCTGTCATTACTGTTTGGCTAAAGTAAAAACAAAAAATGAAATTGAACGAAATATGAAACGAATGACAATAAAAAAAATATTAGAGATGAAATTAAAAATTGATGTGAAATTTAGATACTACAAGGATACTTTCCCCTAAAGAGTTTTAAAAATACACTGCAAATCAGTCAAATTACATGAGCTAATCCGAGTATTTGAGAGTCTAATAGTTTATAAATGAGGAAACCTACTATTTGGTCCCTCCTTTTTCACAATTTCAATTATTTGGGCCTTGCATTTTTGAAATATACTATTTGGTCCCTCCAAAATTACAAATGTCAACTCGTTAGTCCCGGTAGCATATCTAACACTGATGACTTGGTCGTTAAGTGCACATGTGACACGTTAAATGTCATATATTTAACTATTTGGGACCACCCAGGGTTTGAAATTTGGGAATACTTCAATAGTTTATCCCTTATGGAAGCTGAACGTGTAATACAAATATTTTGGTCTGACTTAATTTTAGGCCAGTTTAATTGTGTTTGTTGGTCCGGTTCTATTGGTTTAGGTAACTAGGATGCTAAAGTGACATTTATTGGTACTATGTAAGTATTTAACGTCCACGTCATCAACTAATTTAACTGATATTTTAACTGAGGGACTAAATAGTTGACGATTATGATAAATGAAGGACTGAGTAATCTATTTCAATAAATGTAGGACCAAGTCGTTGACTCAGTAAAAAAAAAGGAGGGACCAAATAGTAGGTTTCCTCTTTATAAACCACTAAATTCAGTAAAGGAAACCTACTTACAAATGTCAACTCCTTAGTTCCTGTAGCATATCTCTGTTACTTGTATTGATGACCTGATCGTTAAGTGCACATGTGACACGTTAAATACCACATATTTAACTATTTTGGATCACATAGGGTTTGAGATTTGAGAATACTTCAATAGTTTAGGACTTAAGGAAGCTTCACGTGTAATACAAATATTTGAGTACTCAATTTTAAATCGGTTTAATTGTGCTTATTAGTCTGGTTCAATTGGTTTAGGTAACTAGGATGCCAAAGTGGCATTTAACGATATCATGTAAACATTTAACATCCACGTCATCAAGTAATTGAACGGATCCTAAGTGAGTGACTAAATAATTGACGTCTTTTTCAATAAATGAGAGATCCGTTGACCCAATTAGGGACCAAATAGTAGGTTTCCTTAAATTGAGTATATCGGTAACTCCGCACTATAAGGCTATAAGCCTTTCATCGCGAAACGAAACGAAAAGTCCAACTTCGTCGTCTTCTTTCTTGTTTTGACGACATGGCTCTGAGACTTTCCTGCAATACAACGAAAATTTCCACTCAACCTTATGGACATGGTTCTTAGTCTTTGATTCATCTTCTCTTTCCTTCTTCCTCGCTCCCTATCTCTCTCTCTCTCTCTATCTCTAATGTTCTTCTCTGTGTTGCGCAATTCCAGCGAAAGCGGAATCGAGAAGCAAGAAATGTTTTCAGAATGTCAAAAGCATTGTGAAGAGTATCGGGCTTCCTGCGATTTCCTCTTCTCCGCTTGAATCTCTCCAGAGAGGCAATTGGGTCAAGCTCATTTGTGGAGCGAGCTTTGAGGTATGAAATTGATACCCAAATTTGAGAATACCTCATGTTTTGCAAACCCTACTTCTTCCTTTGAAGTTTGATGTTTCTATTTGCTAAAATACCAAAAGCATAACCTTCTTTTTAGGATGTGATTGATATCAGGAATCTCAGTCTGGTTTACACTCTTGCTGGAGGTAAGACGTTTGTGATTAATTTGGGGAAAAAGTAGGACATATAAATGCTTTATCTCCTATACTCGAGGATATTTGTGTGAAGTTAAATTACCTTGTTGGTTTGTAGAGTTTCAATTGATTTTTAATGTGAACCTTATAGTTTAAAATTTGTAATTACGTACTTATATTAAAAAAGAAAAAAGAAATCAATTTTGGTACAAATCATTAGACTTTCGTTATTAAATTCTGCTGACATGGCCAGTCATAAGCTTTCTTGCCAACAAAAAGGCTAATAAGTAGATAATGGAGTGAAATTTACTTGTGTGTGACATGTGAGATCGTCTAGGTTTAGTAGTTTGATGGAATTTAATGGCTTAGTAAAAGAGGTTTAACAATGGTGAATCCAAGTTCCAATTTCTATGGTGAGAAATGTGGACATTTGGTATTTGATAGTGAATTGTCTTTAGATTAGATACTTGTGGAATATAACAAAGACTAAATTAAAAGTTTTTAAATTATAAAATCCTTACAACATTTATAGTTCAGGTCAAAGTGCACATTTGGTCGCATATCTTTTGCTCAGTTCCCAATTTGGTCTTGTATCTTCTTTTGTTGCAGTTTTGGTCCCATATATTTGCAAAAGGTTCTAATTTGGTCCCATATCATTTTTGGTTCCATATCTTTTGGTCAAGTTGGAGAATTGACCTTATATCTTTGCAAAGTTCCATCGTTAATTCCACCTCACCCAAAGTTATAGGACTAATCCTACACCTGACCCGAAGATATAGGACCAATTTTGCACTTGACCCAAAGATATGGGACCAAATCTGCAACAACAAAAAAATGGTACCAAATTGGGACCTGACCCAAAGATATGGGACCAAAAATGTAAAAATAAAATACCGGACCAAATTGGGAACTGATCAAAAGATATGAGACCAAATTTGCACTTTGACCTTTAATTTATATGAACCAAATTAAACATAGTTATATGAGTGAAACTTTGTCCGGTGATCCTTAGAGTAATTTGACCTTTTCATTAGATAGTTTAAAATCATGTGTAAACAATATTGATAATTTTACCTTTCACACATAAGATTTTAAATACTCGAGAAATTAGGGGTGCGTTTGGTATGATGTGTTCTCATACCCGTCATCTTATATACTATGGTATCTTGGATGTCTAGCGTTTGGTAACGCCATGATGTCGTCATACGTCGACATCCAAGATAACACCCTGTCATCAGATGACAGCAAAAAGGGTGTGATCGGACGTCGACACAAAAACTATGTTATCTCAAATGACAGGGTTTGCAAAGGCATTTTTCAATCAAAGTTCCAATTTTACCCTTTTTGGTTTATTTGTTTTTTTCAATAAAACTTACTATATATTTGGTTCCTAAATTTATAACTAGTCAACTAATTTGTTAATGAATAATCAAAATATATGACTCATTTATCGAATTATTTCAATTGTTAGTAATTTAGTCATTGGGTCAAATTTAGGGACCAAAAAGAAATTTAATATAAATTTAGGGATAAAAAAGTTTTAATAAGTATAAATTTAGGGATCAAAAAATATAAAATCAGTTCAAATTTAATGACTAAATCATATATTTATTTTGAAAATATTAATATATGTTTTTAAGATGTTAATAAGGGTAAACATGGAAATTTAAAGAAGATTAATGTTATTCACAAGAGAGTACCAAACATATGCATCTTATATTTCTGACATCTACTATTGTCATACCAAACATTGATATTATAAATATCAGATATCTAGGGTGCGTTCGGTACGCTGTCATCTTATATACCACGACATACCACGACATTTGAGATACTACGACATCTGAGATGACAGCGTACCAAACGCACCTTAGGTATCCATTAATATCACTTTGGGTAATGGCAAGTGATGCTTACTGTGATTTACTTTTCACCAATTTCGATGATGACAATTTCCTCTTGTATGTTATCTGGATTGTGAATCTCAAGTCTCAACAAGGAGTATAAAGTAAATAATCAATTTGAACTATATGATTGCAGTTGACTGCATTGACTGTGCCGCTGATGCATCAGTGGTCAACGCAGTGAGTGAAGGAATTGAGATAGCAAGACACATTACAAACCTCAGAAGGCCATGGTTGATGATAAGTGTGAATGATGATAAAGATCTTCACTTTCGTAAAGCTGGTAAGGGGTCATAAGGATAGGTTAGAAATATTTGTATCATTAATCTGGTATTCGTGTTTCAACATTTTCCCTATCTGATTCCTAAAGCATGTCTTAAATGAAGCATTTTATTTACCACATCATGATTGCATTCCTGATTTTTCTTAGTGTTAGCTTTGAAACCTTTGCTAGAAGATGTTTATCAATCGATTATGACAAATTTGATGACAAACTGATACAATCTACATGCACATTACATTATTATAACACAAATCTGCTAAATTATGTTAAATGTTGTTTATGAATTGTGAGGATTTAATTTCTTCTCCTTGTCGTCCATTCATCATTTTCTCTCTATATTGTTTTCTCACACACTTTACATAATTCAGCCAGTCTCCCGGCCACTTTAACTAATCCTTTTTTTTTCTTTTTCTCTTTAGGCATTGTATATTGGCTTGGATTTCAGGACATTTATTGTCTGAATCAGGAAAGTAATGATGAATATATTTTGTTTTTTTAAAAAAAAGGTTGTAAAGCTTTCTCAACTATAGTCTTATATGCTATTTGAATTGGATGATGATCCAAAAGACTTTAAAATAAAACATCTGAGCTATAAAGATTATAACCATGGCATTCAAGCTATGATCGCACAAGTGTTATACTCTTGCATTTAGTAACAAAAGAAACCTAGAATGGCATGTACTTTATGTACAACTATAAATGCGCTGAGGGCTAAATCTACCATTTTTTAGCATTATATAAAAGGTTTCTGCAAATTTTTCTTTACAGAATTTGATCCAGAAGACTGTCCAGCAGACTGTTCAAGGCCCTGTGAAATTGTGTGCCCTGCTAATGCAATATCCTTCCAAGGGAATAAAACATCAGGAATTTCTAATGGAACTGAAAGACCAGGAGTTCTAAAGGTTACAGACAATTAAGTTCATCAATCTCTTAGCATTTTTCTTTTTCTTATTTTTCATTAAAGCTCTAAAATATTGAATTGCCAAATACATGCAGGATGGAGTCATAACTGAACGCTGTTACGGATGTGGTCGTTGCTTTCCAGTTTGCCCCTATGATAAAATAAGTGGGAATTTTTCAGTATTCTCAGATTCTTAACTTTCTCTCAATTATTCCTTTCAGTTGTATTTACTGAATTGCCCTGATGTCTGTCAACATATAACATTTTACGTCTGTCACAGGAGAGGTAACATATGTAAGAGATGCTCTCACAACTGCTGATCTTATGAAGAGAGATGATGTTGATGCTATAGAGATCCATACAAGTGGAAGGTAATTTTGCTGGTAAAGTCGATCTGTTAATACAGCCATCTATATTTTTATGTATGGTAATAATTTTTTTTATGGCTATGTTGAAACTTCAAGAGAAATTTAATTAGGAAACCATCTTAATTCACATATAGATGGAATGTGACCATATCCTAGTTACTGACTTCTTCCCCCTGGTAGAACCCCCAATAGAGATAATTAAGGAAACGTGAAAACAGAGAGGGATAGAACAGAATCAGAGAAATAATCTCCAGAATCTAGAGAATATCTCTTCAAATTCTTGAGAGAAAAATATAAAAACCACAAATACAAGAATCTTAATACTTGGGACCACAAGTTCAGAATCTGAAACTTGGAAACAGAGACAATAATTTCAATATAATTATGATGATGCGTAACATAATAAAGTAGGGGTATTTATAATAATACCTTGCTGCCCAA
The DNA here is from genome assembly GCA_003254925.1 of Chamaecrista fasciculata. Lineage (NCBI taxonomy): Eukaryota > Viridiplantae > Streptophyta > Magnoliopsida > Fabales > Fabaceae > Chamaecrista > Chamaecrista fasciculata. Next base: position 18,620 of record QANZ01033583.1, read on the forward strand.
CTACTCCTAAAATTCAGGAAACACTAAGTTAGTGGCTTATGAAACTGCCACAACCTACTACATGGCCTATCCCACTACTTCCTAAATAACATAAATAACATAAAATGAAAATAATAGAAATAAAATCTGAAACATACACCTAACTAAACTAACGTAGGATTGGCTTGATAGTGGGGCACGTATCAATATTCCCCCCTTGAAAATATACCTTGTCCTCAAGGTGAAAATGTAATGGTGGTCCTGCCAATAAATACCAATATTCCCAATGGAATTGTTCTCCCTTAACTCCATCTGAATGTGATATAATTTGCAACCCAGAATTTGGTATTCCTTGTATCCTAAAATGCTTGATGTTGCAGTGGGAAGGAAGGAAATTAGGGCTTTGCTCATTGGGTATTTTAGATCAGCTATTGGTGAAGATGAGATGAAATTTGATAGGAAGCCGCTGTTGGTCAAAGTCTGATCATTCCAACCAAGATCCTTGCCGCTGCTCTTCATGGTGGTCCCTTCCTTTTTGCCCAATGTCACGTTGAAGGAGACCTCTACGAAATTCGGGGCCTCCTCCTCAGCATCATCTGTTATTATGTTCAACTCAGGGCCAGTTTCGTCGTCCTCGGGATAGTGGTGCTGGGATGAGTTGTTGCTGCTGTGCATACAAGGGAGTGAATTTGGGTCCTGGGTAGTGAGTGGTGTATTGGAACTATAAAACGCTGGGTAATGAACACCGGAATTATAGTATTGAGCAGCAGTGTAATAGGGCCATTGGAAGCCATTGTTGGGCTGAGATGCAATATAGGAATTGGTTTGATTTTGTGAAGCTTGTAGAATAGCCAAATCCTCACGTAGGATAGACAATCTGTGGAGTATGGACTCAATCTTAGACATAAAAAATGGAGATGGTGGTTGGTAGGGTGGAGGGAGAGTAGGTGCTGGCCATGGAGAGTAGAAAGCAGTATTGGGTGTTGACCCTGGGGAGTAGAAAGCAGTGCGTGTGTTGCCCATATTAGATCAAACCTGCTCTGATACCAAATTGTAGAACCCCCAATAGAGATAATCAAGGAAACGTGAAAACAGAGAGGGATAGAACAGAATCAGAGAAATAATCTCCAGAATCTAGAGAATATCTCTTCAAATTCTTGAGAGAAAAATATAAAAACCACAAGTACAAGAATCTTAATACTTGGGACCACAAGTTCAGAATCTGAAACTTGGAAACAGAGACAATAATTTCAATATAATTATGATGATCCGTAACATAATAAAGTAGGGGTATTTATAATAATACCTTGCTGCCCAACTACTCCTAAAATTCAGGAAACACTAAGTTAGTGGCTTATGAAACTGCCACAACCTACTACATGGCCTATCCCACAACTTCCTAAATAACATAAATAACATAAAATGAAAATAATAGAAATAAAATCTGAAACATACACCTAACTAAACTAACGTAGAATTGGCTTGATAGTGGGGCACGTATCACCCCCTCTCTTCAATTATTTCACTTCATAAGTTCAACTTTCAAGTTGAAATAATCTTGACATAGTAGAATATGACCAAGTGTTAAGAGATAGATTTTTGCTTGGTTCCATTCTGTTTATTAAAAAGATACAGCACAAGTTATGGTAGAGTCTATGGAGTTTGAATAATTGAATTCTCTGTAGGTCTTTATTTTATGGCTTAAGCTTTTGGGTTTAAATAGCTCTAGCACAAGCACAATACATCACAATTTCTGGATATAGAAGAAACTTTATATTTAAAGAACCTTAGATAAGTCATTTGTATGATGTTTGTAAGTTCAACTAAAAAATTACCATATTTCCTCCTATCATTCACGAGCCTTCTACAGGCAGACTGATTCCTTCAAGGAACTCTGGAGTGCTCTGAGAGATTCTGTGGGATATTTGAAGTTAATAGCAGTAAGTATGAACTCCAACTGTTCTAAGGCTATAAGTAATGATTTCCAATAAACACTTAGCCTCTGGGTGTTCAGGTTAGCTTACCTAATGGTGAGAATTCAACAATATCCTTTATGAATGAAGTATTTTCTATCATGAAACCTAATCTCCAAAGCTACAACTTATGGCAGGTATGGCCTTACTAATAGTTTGAACAACTTCATAATATCATAAGTGAAAGTTCATTTCATTTTATGTTTTCGTCCTTTTAATATTTTCATCTCTTCTACATATAAACTGAAGTTGGATGGCCGACCCATGAGCGGTGATATTGGAAGAGGAGCAACTAAGGAATCAATTGTGTTTGCTGTTCAAATGGCCAAAGCAAGAGACAGACCTCCTGGTTTGTATGAGAATTGGTGTGGTTCTGGAGAACAGGCAAAGTTTATTTATGAACTAATCTTAGGTTCAGTTTTTAAGTGTTTGCTATTAAGGCTCTTCAATGGTAATATGACAAGTTTTATTTTCTATTTTACAATTCAGCATCACATGATTGAGAAGTCCTAGAAATTTCCCCCCACCCCACATATCAGGTGTTTAATTTAGGAAAAACATATGGTTCCGTATATCTTTGCTATAAGATTCTTCAAATCAAAAACTTTATTTATATTTTCTCTTTTCTATGGTTGGTCATGCAAAAGGTTATACTTTACATTCTCTCATTATCATGATTGGTCAGACAAAAACTTTTTGCCACATGTCCTTATTCTTTTGGTGAACTTTATGGCAAAACTATAAAGAATTTCATGGAAGTTTAGTCGTTCAATATATTGGAGAAATTGCCAGCAATTATCTAAGGAATTTTACTTAAGTTTAGCTTCTACTTTTGAATTTTGACCTTTCCTCTTAAAAATTGTGCCAATGTTTCACTCAGTTTACATGGTAGGTTTTCTTCAACTGGCTGGCGGAACTAATGCTCACACGATCAATGGGTTGAAGAAAGAAGGTCTTTTTCAAACAGCTAGTGTTACCAGTAATGATCTTACTTTGGAACCTTGAAATTTTCTGCTGCCATTCTTTTCCCCCCCATCACTTTATAAGCCTCTTTATTTCTTAATTTTCCCTAGAGTATTCAGAAGATGCAACCACAACAACTGGTTCAGCTGATTCATCACATGCTTTGATTGGTGGTGTAGCTTATGGTGGCTATGCACGGAAGGTTGGTCTCTTAGACTTTTTACCCATTAACTTACCATCCGTTTTCAATTTTCAACTTAGTAAACTAATAGTTTAGTCCTTAATCTGTGAGGCCCATTTAATTTTAGCCCTTGAAAATTAGTGAGTGTATGACTTGTTAATATAATAAATTCATTGCATATCAACCATTTTTCTTTCGAGTGCTTCACAGGAACTAAATTGCAATAAGATTGTAACCAAATTGGTAATTTACTCATTTTGATTACCTTCATCATCATTGTTGTGTAAAAAAATATGCCCAAGCCTGGATTGATTGATTTAAAAGTTTGTTCAAGTCCAAGCTATGGGCTTGATGATCAAGTTCAAATTCTCATGCTTTCTGATTTTGTTGTAAATATCTTTTGTTCAGATTGTTGGAAGAGCATTAAGAGCCATGCAATCCCAACATGGTGTAGCTGCTTGTGTTGAGGATCATCCACAGCATCTCTTGGTGGCTGTCAAGGAAGCGCTTGCTTTGATTGGACCTTTCAAGCATCAATGAAAAAAGAGAAGGCCATTTTTGTGAATAAGTGTAAATTATGTAGTTGATAATTGAACTATTTAGTCCCTGAATTTGAAAAGTCCCTGAACTATTGAAATACATAATTTAGTCCCTGAAATATTTCAATTATCAACTATTTGATCACTAAATTTGAACTAAATTATTGAAATATTTCAATTATTCAAATTTAGTGACCAAATAGTTGATAATTGAAATATTTCAGGGACTAAATTATGTATTTCGATTATTCTTGGATCAGGATTAAGTAGTTAAATAAGTGTAAATTTAAAGAGTGAGTTTTCACATTTATTTGAGATCAATGAGGCTAGGACCTGAGTTCATTATTGGTTGGGTTTTTTTTGTCAGAATCATTGGTTGGGTTGCAGGCCTGATTTTTATCATTGTTTCATAACCTTGGGCTAAGCTTGAAGCCCAAAAAATCTTTGTAACATGAAGCCCAAAACCTGGCCCCAAAAAAATTCTTATGCCATTAGAAACTCTCCTTGTAGAGAACAGTTCTTCTTCTGTGGATCTGGATGTACTTTATTTTCTTATTTTGTTGAAGGAACTGGATATACTTTAAGTTTCCATGGCATAGAATTTTTTTTGGCACTATGTTCACATGTACAGTTAATGTCCTCCCTGTATTTCCCACCTTCCTCAATCCCATGAGATTGTAAGAGTACAACAAAGCAAAATTTAAGACATATGAATGAATGAATAAATTAATAATTTAGTCTTTGTAAAACTGATACATCTTTTGATTTAATTTGAAATACAAATTACAAGATTTAATTCTTGAATTNTAAAATTGATTTTTAACTCCTAAAAGTTTAAAATTTTTGCATTAAAGACTTTTTTCTTTATAATAGGACTAAGATGTAAAAAAGAAACAAAAATGAGGGTTTTAGTTTAATTCACACCAAAACACAATTCACTCTCTCAACGACGGATACACCACCGACTCAATCCACACGAACTTATCGGCGGTCGTCGACGCCGCCGGCGCCGGCGAATCTATTGACGATCGAAACCCCTTTTCATCAGTACCATCAGTACCGTCGCCGGCGAATTTCGAGTCCTGTTTCGTCTTCGCTTGGATCTTCTTCTTCGGATCGAGTACGACTCGTTCGATTCGGATCCTCGGTCGTCTTTGTCGCCATCGCGAATCGGAGATTGAACCGCCGAAACGGAATCTTTGATTGGATTCGGCACCACAACGGTGCCAGAGGAAGACGATGAAGACGGAGATCGAGCGCCGGCGGTAACGGCAGTGGCGATACTTCGGCGGCGAGAGGGTTTTGGAAGTAAGGGAAGTTTGGCCAAGTGAGATCTCATGTGGTCTCCCATGGCTTTTCGCTATTAAAGCACTTATTGCAGATCTTTCAAAGGACAAATGCTAGAAGAGATGGCCATGGTGAAGAAGAAGAAAGAAACGAGAGAAAAGAAAGAGAAAGAGAAGAATTGTTTTTTGGTGTGAATTAAACTAAAACCCTCATTTTTTTTTATTTTTTACATCTTAGTCCTATTATAAAGAAAAAGGTCCTTAATGCAAAAATTTTAAACTTTTAGGAGTTAAAAATTAGTTTTGTCTTTTTTTTTTAACTGAAAAATGGATGGAAAACGTTAGAGGGACCAACTGTGACAAGTTTTGGATAACTGGGGGACCAATATGGAACGAAAAATAACTGAGGGACCAATTTAGAACAATGAGCATAACTGAGAGACCAAAATAGAACTTTGGCCTTTACTTTATGTCAAAAAGTCATATTCTCTGTTGTTAAAGAAAACATCGCATTCACAACTCCATTACGTGCTACATAAATTAATAGGTTGGTAAGGAATACTAAAGATTAATGTTGATATGTTTATAACTCAGGCCAAAACAAAAATGTTGATATGTTTATAATTATATTATTAAAATTGTTAATTGAGAGGTCAACTTGTGAATGCGAGGAAAATGAGGAAGTAATTTAAGCTGGTCGTGAAGTTGAAAGTGTTTTCATTAATTTAATTTATGTGTTTGATGAGATTGGGTGATGAAACAAAAGGTGGACGAGTCTCTCGTTTTGCATGCTTGTATTTCTTTTATGTATTTGTGTCCATCATTCACTAACATAAAACTAATTAAGTTTTATAAATGTGCAATATGTATCTAGTCATTTTCCTCTCGCATCATTTCTCCATTGACCATAGTTTTGGAGGCACGTTCATGGGTTCATGGCATATTAATTTATGTGTTCATTAAAACCCATCAAATAAAATAGATCCGATTATGATATATATTCGTCTCAAATTTTGTTTAATAATATTTAGTATCTATTTTTTTTTTGTAACTGAGTATTACTAAGGGTATTTATCGTCGATAACAATGATTGATTTACTGGCTGCAATATAGGCACCTCAACAAATGGGATAGTTGATCTAAAGATTTAAGGATATTCTATATCTAAAGTCAAGAATCAAACCCTACATTTGATTAAAGATAAATAAATTCTTACCACTTGACTACATTCTTTGAATTAGTGGAAATTTCTTCTTTTTTTTTGGTTGCATTAGATATAAGTACTCAGCAATTTTATTGACAATAAAATTGTTGTAAATTATAAAATTCTAACATTAGATTTTTAATATAGTAATCTTTGATATCATATCTCCTAAATATCTCAACCGCAATAATTGTCAAACTAAAACTCGACATCCAAATGATTATTCTTTCTCTTCAGATCTCGACCTCATCAAGCCCTATCTATGGATTTTCCAATTCTGACCATCTGAGTTTACCCCAATTTCCCGTAGCATCATCATATATATGATGTCAATAACAAAATAAGAATTCATAACAATATATTACATTTTATAGGAAAATCAAATATATTATTTAACTGATGTCATATATGTTTCAGTTGCAAAGTCAATGCATCTCAGCTGTAAAGGAGATAAGGTTTAGCTTCTATATATCACTTGAGCAATTCTTCAATTTGGAACAATGATGTGAAAACCGGACCGTCCGGTCTGACCGGTCGGACCGCTAACCGCAGAGAGGAACGAGTTGGTCCAACTCAAAAAATCGAAGTGGGGTTGGACCGGATTGGAACATCACATTAAGACCCTTAAAACTACTCAACTCCTCCACTATTGTATTCCTCATTTTGTCTACAACACTCCCATACTTTTGTTTCATTCTCATAATTATTTTTAACCTAACTTATAAACACATCTTTCACTTCTTTACTTTTCAGTTTAGTCCCTGGCAGATTCTCTTTCATACTTTTACCTCTTTTTTCACCTATTTTACTATTCATTAGTTATATCCTTCCAAAGTTTCCTTGTAAATTATACTTCCATAATTATTTTATGCCTCTCAAGTTCTATTATCTATCACAAAGGTCCTTCTTCAACAATTGGGGTGTTACATCTCTTAGACCCCAAAAAAAATATAGAGGGTTTATATTTGATATATTAAAAATAATTATTTATTGCGTCATCCGGTCCGACCAATGGTTCAACCGGTTCAACCAATCAAACCGTGAACCGAACACTTGTCTGAGCCTTTGTCCGGTTCGGTTATGAAAACACTGATTTGGAGAGAAGAAAATACATGAAAAGGTGGAAAAAGATAATGAAATAGAAATAATTTAGTGTCTCTTTATTTGGTGGCATAAAAATTCAAAGTAGGTAAAAAAAATCATAATATAATACTTCTAAAACGTTTACTCATTGAGTTTGAGATTATGACATTCTTATAAAACAGACCTACTCGTCCATAGGTTTTTCTCTTTCAACTTTGAAACATATTGAAATATGAAGAAACAATGTGCCTGTTTTACTTTTTTTTATCCAAAAATAGAGTTAACATCAAGATTGATAACATTATATGTGCTATTATTATAATTTATACACGACTTTAAATTTCATTATGGTTAATTTTTAAATTTTAAATAACTACTTTTACTGATTTCTATTGTTTTAAAACTTAAAAGTTTTAGGTCAAAGCGACATTTTTTTCCCATAATTTGTGCTCAGGTGTTAATTTGGTTTCATGGTTTTTTTGTTGTATTTTTTGTCCCATATCTTTTGCTCAGGTTGTGAATTTGATCCCAAGTTACACTTGTGGTCTCATATCTTTTGATGTTGTATATCTTTGCATATCTTAAGGTCAAGTGTAGAATTAGTCTCATTTATATCTTTGGGTCAAGTGAGATTAGCGGTGAAACTTTTTGTAAAAATATGGAACCAATTTTATAACATGACCAAAAGATATGAGACCAAAAGTAATACAAGACCTAATATGCAACCCTTTTGCAAAGATATGAGACCAAAAGACCAACTAAAAAAGTTATAGGACCAAATTGAAACTTGAGCAAAAATTATGGGACAAAAGTCTACTTTGACCAAAATTTTATTTTGTTAATTCATTTTATATTTTTAGAACTTAAAAACAATACTAGTTATTTTACACTTTAGTACATCTATACTATATTATATGTGTGAGGGTGTTTTGATTGGTCAAACTTAATTTTATTTTGAAATATTAAAAGAGAAAAAAAATAGTGAAGGGAGTTAAGTAACTCCCCACTACTTTGATGGCTACAAAAGAAAAATACTTCTCACAACATCAAATAAAAATATTATTATTAAAAATATATATATTATAAAAAAAAAACTTAAATTTTTATTAAAAGTATAATAATTTTAAAAAAATATTTAAATTTTAATAATGATTATATTTAAATTAATCTTTGCATGCCGTTAGGGCATGCAAAGCACACTAGTAATCTATATATGTAGGAGTAGTGTTATTCTTACATTGTTTTTCAATTCCTTTTACTTGTACAAAGTTCAAAATCAACCTACAAACGCATTTACAAGTAACTGAATTTACCCTTATTATGGGAATTGTCAACTCATGTCTCTACCTGGACCAAAAAATAAATAGGTTNTATATTTTTTATTTTATAAGACTCACATTTTCTTTTTCTTTTATTCTTCCTTTCTCTATCTAATTCTACAAAAATACATGAGGAAAGAAATGTAGAAGATCTAATTCCGATTTATTCATGGTTCATTTTATAAAATTAATATATTTTTTATTTTTAGGTTAAAGGGCCATTTTGGTCCTAAATGTAGATGTTCATTTTGCTCCATTATGTTTTAAAATGTTCAAATTGGTCTTAATTATTGTCAAAATATTTCATTTTGGTCCCAAACTATTGAATATGGCTTGTTTCAAGTTCAAACGTGACAAGTAGAGCTACGTATTGTTCTTAAATAGTACTTTCTCTATTCCGTTAGAACTGTCAGCAAATCAGGTCAAATTGGTCTTAAAAATAGACCACTTGTTTCATAGTCAAACAAACAAAGTTGATCATATCTCTCTCGTTTCAAATTTGAATGTGAGGAATTCTGAGCTACGAATTCCTCTTAAAAAGTCCTTTGAACTTAAAATGAGAGACGACAGAAATATGGGCAAATTCAATAGTTTGGGATCAAAATGAAACATTTTACCAATTCTTAGGATCAAAATGAAATATTTGCCAATATTTTAGACCAATTTGAATATTTTGAAACATAATAAATTAAAATGGACATTATGACATATATTTAGGACCAGAATGACCCTTTGACATTATTTTTATTAATAACTTACAGATAAGTTATTATTATTAATATTAATATGTACTAAAATTACTAAAAGTAGATTATAAATTTCTTATCCCCTTTTGAGAACATGGCCAAACCGCAATTTGACTTGAAATTTAAGCCACCTGGATTAGACAACGTTTGGGCCCGCAGATATAGTAGACTGATTTTCATAGCTCAACAAGCTGCAGTTACATGAGCAGTCAAACACGTCCTCTAATTATTGGCCATACATTCCAAGTTTCCAACCCCAACAAACTTGAATTCTATTTCAAGCATACAAATACACCAAATTAATTATTAATAAAAGTTGTATTTATTGAGTACCCTTACAGCTACACCTAACAAATTATGATTCTATTTTTCTACTACACACGTATCTAATTTTTATTGCAAGTTGGGTCTTATTTTATATTATAGGAATAGGACCTCGGATATTCTATTTCCTTACTATGAGAGTATGAGTCTATGACTTGTGAATAAGGGTTAGGTAGAGTCTGCATATATATATATTTCTTTAAAATAATATACTATTAACATGGGGAAAATGCCAAAAGCTAATATTAATATTATACAATAGAGTCAAATTAACCATATTTAGTTCATTGAATCAATTAATTGCCTACTTTTATATACAAAATAAATAAAATGTTTGATTTTTTTTAATATTAGATAAAACACATGCAGGTTTAGTTCTAAAGCTTTTCACTTACCTGTTTATGTTTTATTTTTGGTATTATTATGTGATTTTTATTTTGCTTAAATTTATTTTATATTTATAATTTAGAAGGAACAATTTAATTAAAGAGGAAAGTATTTTAGAGGTACATCATAATATATATATATATATATTTTGAATTTGGAGTTAATGTATTTTTAAAACTCCATCTTAATTTAATCAACTAAATGTTGGAAATTTTGTTTATTTGAGCTTAATTAATTGGCATTGCTTGTTATTCAGATTTCTTGATTACATGTTCACCTATGGGGAAGTTTATGAATGTATATTAGAGTTATCTAATATTTAACCTCATTGTGTTTAGTTTTGCTCATTTTGTTAACTACCTCTTTTATGAATGATTAAAGTATTTCATTATTAAAGTCTTGATTGGATACAAAAGATAGACGGAATATATAATATTATGTTAGCGTAAAGCCAATACCAAATGAGAATTAAAATAGAGAAATAAGATGAAACAACATTATAATCACAACACAAAAAATAAAAAAATTAATGTGGAAACCTCAAATAAAAAAAATAAGATCGTTGCCAAGAAACAAGGGAAAATTTCTACATTATACTATTCTCTCAATCCATGTCTCAAGTACACTCACACTCTTATAAAGTAACTATTTAACTACACCTTCTACACTCTAAAATTACAAGAGAAAGACTCTAGAAATATGAGAAGAAGAAATTTATAAATCAAATACAATGCTTAAACTCACAAAAAAAATATAATACTTAAAGTATATTGACTTAGTGCACCTATGTACATGTCTTTCGCCTCTTTAATCTTTAATTTAATCTTTAATCTTCAAAATCAAACAATGTGGTTCACTTATTATCCTTTATCAACCCCATTTTCAATCAAACTTAACATGTTAACTCTTATCCTATCTGAATGTTGGCATTGCAATGAGAAAAATAATGTAAAGTGGTCTGTCTATACAAACGTTTTATTTGACAAGACTAAGAAATTATAACTCTTGAGTTGTTGGTAATGATTCAAATATGCTTTAATTTGAAACACACATCTAGTATGACGACTTTTATATTTTATAATATGATTGGTAGAACTCATTATTAGTATTTCTATCAATGGTCACATAGGAACATGCTCTAAGAACAAGTGGCAAGATCAAATGTCTTCAATAGTACTGTTGATGTTAAATAAATGGTATTACACATTGTTCACTGATTTAATTGTATGTGAATCATGGAAGCAAACTGTATTTATTGATTGATACTCGTGAGAATTATGTTTGATTCGTGATTTGAAGTTATGCATAAAATGCTACATGGAATTTTTCTCCTACTATCATAATGTTAAATTTTATTGTGTGATGACACGATAAATTTGTTGTACATAAAAGTTTACCATAAGTAATAAATGTGAATTCTATATAATATAAAGAGAAAATAAATAAACTTTTGGACAAAGTTTGTTCCTGATTACTAGATAAATGATTTGTTACCACAATGACTCATTTATTGTGATTTGGATGATTTGTGATAAATAACGTCATGGAATACTCCAAGAGTCTATGTTAGAAATAACGATATAAACCTGACGAAATCACATCTTGGGACCAAAACGGAATAAATGTGAAAGCTTGAGGACTAAAGTGGAACAAAAAAAGTTTCAACACTAAAATGAAACTTATCTCATAATTTGAGGACTAAAATGAGGTTGTAACCCTTTTCTTTAGAAAAAAAACAAAAGAACATTCTAGAACTTCTAGTGGCCTATAAATAAATGGCTATTAGGTCATATGAGGCATTTCATTGCGCCGCTTACCATCATTTCACTATTTTGTTTCTTCTCTTAGGGTTTCTTTGGATATTAGGACGGGAGAGAGACGAAGAGATTGCGCCGCTTACCTCTAGTGGCCTATAAATAAGTGGCTATTAGGTCATATGAGGCATCTCATTGCGCCGCTTACCATCATTTCACTCTTCTCTTAGGGTTTGCTTGGATATTAGGAGGGGAGGGAGAGAAAGAGAGAGAGAGAGAAGGGGAAGGGAGGAGAGATCAATTTCCTTGTACTCTCCCTTTTGTTTGGGAAGCGAATAGATCAAAGAGAGTGAAAAAACCTCCAAATCGCTCATGGTGATGCTTATCCAAGGTACTTTTCTTGCATTTCTAACCATGTTTTTCTAATTTCTTTCTCCTTTTGGCAATTCTTAAATAATCATTTCTTTTCCTTTCAAAAATGTGAATACGTTATTTTCTTATTATTTGCTTTCAATTTTGGGTCACTTTTTGTAGATCGAAGTTATTCTTTTGCCATGATTTAGGTTCATCGATAAATTAGAGATCCTTGGCGCTGAATTGTTATCAAAATTGTTGATGATGATGCTTTAGGTCTTTTTGTTCGTCAACCATGAACTATATATCATAATTCATGGCTGACGAAAAAAATGATCTAAAGCACCATCATCAACAATTCGGATAACAGTACAATTCAGCGCTAAGGATCTCTGACTCATCGATGAACCTAAATCATGGCAAAAGAACAACTTCAATCTACAAAAAAGTGATCCAAAATTGAAAGCAAATAATAAGAAAACAACATATTCACAATTTTGAAAGGAAAAAATTGATTATTTAAGAATTTCCAAAAGGAGAAAGAAATTAGAAAAGCAAGGTTAGAAATGCAAGAAAAGAACCTTAGATAACCATTACCGGCCATGAGCAATTTGGAGAGATTTTTTCACTCTCTTTGATCTGTTCGCTTCCCAAACAAGAGGGAGAGTGCAAAGAAATTGATATCTCCTCCCTTCCCCTTCTCTCTCTCCAATCTCTTCCTCTCCCTCCCCTCCTAATATCCGAACAAACCTTAAGGCTCTGTTTGGATTGAGAATATTGAAGAATCAAGAAGAAAAAGGAAAGAGAGAGATGCGTGAGATACCTCTCTATTTGGGGTTAGGGAGGAGAATAGAGAGGGATTAAAATTAATTCTCCATCCTCCTCTTAGTGTGTAATTTTATAATACCCCAATTTGGGATTTTTTGGAGGATCTTTTACTCTATTTTACTAAATTACCCTTGTACAAGACAAAGGATGTAGTGCTG
>QANZ01033608.1:1539-17370 GCA_003254925.1 Chamaecrista fasciculata
TCTCCGGGTCAGTCCAGCAATTCGTAACCACCTTACGTAATTGCACCATGACTCTCGTCCCAGCATCTAGTGCGTGCATCTCATGCACCGAGGTCATGCTGGTCTTAGTTCATTTTTGCTCCCACAAAAATAATCGACCAGGGACAAGTTTAGATTAATTATCTCATAATTAATCATGGATGTCATCATAGTAAACATGCTAATAATATGATAACACATTAATTTATCTTCCATAAATTAATAATATGTTCACAACATATTTATCATAAAAATGATTGGCCCTAGGGCACAATCTCCAACAAAAATTATCTAATATCTCACAAACGCATTTGCTAGGGGTGAACAACGGATTTGGTTGACTCGTCAATCTGTAAAATCCAATCGAGTTTACAAGTTGGATTGGGTTTGAAAAGATCAACCCGCATATCTATGGGTCAGGTTATGGGTTTGCAGTTTTAGGACTCAACCCAACTCGTGAACCCCTCACATAAAAATGTTTTTTTTTTTTGTATTTTACGTATTTTTTATATATTTTTGTATATTTCTTTTATTTACTTATGTTGTTAGTTCTTAATATACAAGATATTTTGACTTTAAAATTTACATAATTATATATATGTATTACATTTATATATGTTATGGACTATAGAGTGTATTTTAATTTATTTCTATTTCTATATGTAAATTGTATATTTTTTAAAACTTTTTTTTTATCTGTAGGCCATTTCTTTCACAACTCACATTTTATAATAAGTTTTTTTCTTATAAAAGTTAAAATGATTATTTTAAAAAAATTGTATGTGTTGAGTTGTGAACCTAACCCAACTTGCGAATAGATGTACATGTTGAGTTGAAATTTTCCCTAAATCCAACTTGATGCAACCCAACCCCTAGCATTTACATCTTGCGAAGATTGGTCAATCCTAATTCTTATGTTATATTGGATTTTTAAAATTAATTAATTAAATTTATTCTCACTTTTTTTTTCTATTTTCATTTTACTTCCTTTTAAGTTTCATTGTTTCAACTTAAAAAATTATAAAAAAAATGGATTTAACATTGGTGAAAGGCGTGAAAGCGCAAAGATTGAAGTGACTAAACAATTCAATATTTAATATAAAATATTATGAGAACTAATAATTTGATCCTCGAAAGATTATTAAATTAACAATTTAATGTTTAAAAGATTGATTGAATACATAGTTAAACTCTTAAAAGATTAAAACATAATATTATATAATCCATGAAATGGACGAACAAATATATTGTTTTGATCCTTCAGAGACTAAACTATGTATTTTAATCTTTTAGGGATCGACATATCAATTCAATAATCTTTCAATAACTTAATTATTAATTTAATTTACTGGGAAATGATTTAATATTTTAATGATATTGATATTACACATATTCTTATATTTTAATGATATTGATATTAGACTAAACAATTCGAACAAATATTAATTAATTTTTATTTGATATGCACAATCATAATATCACTACAAGAAAATGAGTTTTTTGCAGCGACTTCTTTGCAGCGATACAAATATTGCTGGCAAAAGTAGGGCTTCTGTAGCTACTGAAATGACTCGCTGCCAATAGAAACATTTGTAGTGACATTTAATTTCACTCTCGAAAGTGTAGGTATTAGCAGCGACTTTATCAATCTTGCTGCCAATAACTGTCCTCAAAAGTGAAAAGTTTTGGTACGAAAACTATAGGCAACAAATGGATAAAATTCACTGCTAACACTACTCAGTAGTGACTTAGTTTCTACTAAAAGTAAGCATATCAGCAGCGACATCCCCTATTTCACTACTAATGGTTATCCAAGAAAATCGAAAATTTTGATGCCAAATTATTGGCAGTGACTCACTTAAAATCGCTGCAAATAACATTTAGTAGCGAAGTGAATATGAATGTCAGTTAACACATCACATAGGACATGTATATGTGGCTATGTATTGAGAGAGAATTCAAACCAATCTTATGCTACTGCCTTGCTTTCATTATTTTTTCTTATATATTATCTAATTAGCTTTGCATGAAGTACAATATAAATAAAATGTTGACATTAATGTCTAATCAATCTTAGTCTCTATATTCTGAATTTGACTAGAGGAAAATTGTTAATTCTAAATATATCACGAGAATATAAAGTTGTGACTGCCTCTCTATTTAAGTGAAGTTTAAGAGTAGATTTTACAGATTAAGATAAAATGAAAAATTGATAGGGAACACATGGTTAACTAACAGTGAAGTAGAACCCACTAACTAAAATGGGTCATTTAGCTTTAAATGTTGATGAACAAGAAATTTGATGATCTATGAATATAGGCTGATAAAAATTGTGTGATATTCCTGATGATTTTGTACGTGGTGTTGTCTTTATTGGCAATTCATTAAGGCCTTCTCTTCCTTTCTCTGTTTCTGTGTTGTTCAATGAGTCTTCTTGATCACTTCAATTATTGATTCCAGTTTCTCTTTCTACATGCTTAAGTTAGATCTTACTTTATGGTGCGGTAACATAGTACAAATAAATTTATAGTTTAATATTTTTGGTGGTTGACTTCTCTCTTTTGGATTAAATTCATTGAACTATTATCATTATTTTTTTGTAGGGACAACTTTAGCTACCACTTCCATCTATCAATAAAAATGTTCGGAGGTCAAATAATGAAGCCTAAGAAAGCTGAACATTTAAAAGTTTTAGAAGTTGACCGGAAATTTCTATGTTGTTGAAGCTGAAAACCTACATGTTTATTTGACTTGGATATGTTAGCTGTATATTTTTTGGATATGTTAATTTTATATTTTTGGATTTGGATGTTAGTGTTCTATTATTAAGTTGGATTTGGATTTTAGATCTATGTTCCATTATTTTGTTTAAGAAATAAAATTGTAATATTTGATATTATTTCTTATATTTATCATATCTTAAGAAAAAAATTGTTATTAAGGATAAATATTATATATAATTGCATAAAAAAATAGATAATCACGTTTTTGTTGGGAATCCTAGGCGCCTAAGGCAGCGGAAGCAAAAATAAAATTTAAAATAACGCCTAGGTCCTATGATTCCCGAATGGATCCGCTAGTAGAATTTAAAACTTTTGGTTAGTGTTATACCTCAGAGTTTCAAATCGATGGTTGTACGGGGCGAGTTCCACGGAGTCCACTCCCAGAGTTCTCCCTCTGCCAGTAATCCACACGAACAGTTTCTTTGATCACCGAGGTGCTAGCCTCCAAATTCTTTTCTCAAAAGAATTTCCGGGACCAATCTACAGACCTCTGAATTTCAAGAACTCCTTCTTGATAATTCAGAAATAGAGGTGGCGCTAGAAGAATCCCCCCACAAGAACTCCTTCTTGCCTATTCTTCTCTCAAAACCCTAATTTTAGAGCTAAAGTCGAAATTCCCTAACTCTTAGAGAAAGTCGACTTTCTCTATGTGTGTGTGCAAAGGATTATTTTCTCTCTCTAACTCTTAGGAGGAAAATCAAACTAGGGTTTCTCACTTGTGTGTATGGGGCAAGTCGACTTGCCCCCTATAAATAGGGAAGAGTTTTGGTGATTTAAAAATTCCTAAAATAAAGATATTCTGATAATATAATTATTTTAGGCCTTGAATTTATAATTATAATATTACCTTAATATTATATTTAAATTCAAAATGCAATCTTGGAGAATCAAATTGAGAGATCAAATCTCCCAATGGGACCCACCAAGATGGCGCCTAATCCCTCTCATATTATCCTTGGAATTTAATTAATCAAAAACCTCTAATTTTTGATTCACCAAAGATATTAAAAGATATTCACCAAATCTTTTGAATTTCAAATCTCCATTTGAATTTCAAATATTATTTGAATTAAATAAAACATTTTTATTTAACCCAAAAATATCCCAAGAGGCGCCACCCTCTCCTATTTATTAGGAATTTTATAATTCAATAATTTCCTAACTCTTAGGAACATTATCCAGAATTATTTTCCTAATATTTAAATTGCCTATAATTAATCTCATTAATTATATTCAATTATTAATATTTAAATTTGTCCCACAAATCTAAATATGTCATCTGTAGATTAATTAAGACCAGACCTAATGTCCCAGACATTTCCTCTGTGTCTTAAATCGTGTCACTCGCGTGACCCACGAATTAACCCTAATTCGTGTCCCACTCGAATGGTGATCAGTTCCTGCTCGTGTGTGACCCAGCAGGCCCCACGTGAAGTTGGCAGTAGGGCATCCCCATGACCTACAAGTTGTGAGCGGACTCTAGCAAGCCATCACAACTACCCAAAATCCGTGAGTTATCGTTCGGTAACCGGAAGAACGACTTAACCTCAGTACCTCCGTGTACGTGATCCGTTTGTCCTACGATATCTTGGTCATGGACTAGGCACAGGTATGTCATCCATAATCCAAACCTCAACTTTCTCGATTCCTTGAGTAAGTCCCAAATCCCAGCGTGGCCACGCATTTTCCTGGACAGACTCATCGAGGGCGCCAGTTAGATATCTCTCATCTTAATGAGGGACAAAATCCCATTTTGGCCAATCCACATTCCACTGCAAAGCAATCAACCAGCCCCGTACTCAGCCCGTATAACTACCCTGTTACGGGCAGCGTTAGACTAAGCCAAAGACTGACAACTGCAACGCTGGAATAGTCATTGACCTCAGGTCAAAGGCATCGCTACAGGCGTACTAGGAGAGACTAGCTGATGACTAAACCCATGCAGGACTCTCCGGGTCAGTCCAGCAATTCGTAACCACCTTACGTAATTGCACCATGACTCTCGTCCCAGCATCTAGTGCGTGCATCTCATGCACCGAGGTCATGCTGGTCTTAGTTCATTTTTGCTCCCACAAAAATAATCGACCAGGGACAATTTTAGATTAATTATCTCATAATTAATAATGGACGTTATCATAGTAAACATGCAAATAATATGACAACACATTAATTTATCTTCCATAAATTAATAATATGTTCACAACATATTTATCAAATAAAATGATTGGCCCTAGGGCACAATCTCCAACAGTTTTTGCAGCGACATTTTTGTGACCAAAAGGCCTTTTGTAGCAAAGATACAAATGCTGCAATTTCATCTTTTGCAGCGACACCTGAGTTGCTGCAATAGACCCTTTTGCAACGATACTAAATTTGCTACAAAAAAAGGCCTTTTGTAGCAAAGAAATCATTGCAAAAAATAATCTTTTGCAACGACGTCATCGCTACAAAAGTGCATGTTTTTGCTACGACACTTTGATTAGATGAAATTCATTGGACTTTTTGGCAAAGATAGTGTCGCTGCAATTCCTCCTTTTTGGCAACGATAGTGTCGCTGCAAAATAAAGGGTTTTGGTAGCAGCGACATGTTTGGTTGTTGCAAAAACCTTTTACAACGAAGCTTCTTGTAGCGACCATTATGTCGCTGCAAATAACCTTTTGCAGGGATTTTGAAGCCATTCGCAACGAATAACGTCATTGCAAAAAGTCTAGTTTTTTGTAGTGTATGTTCATGTTTTATGTAATAATATATGTCCATTTACCAACCTAGACCCGCTCAAACTCGACAATTAAAGACTATTTCTACCTTACATAGCCTCATTTGAAAAAGCCCCATGCCTCCTACACCCCTCCTATTATCTTCTTCCTCTCCGCTCATCTCCCACACCATCTACCCATCATCCAAGGCCAATTTCGAGGAGTTGAAGCTTGTTGAAGCACTTTCTCTCACCATGATAGGCTAGTTTTCTGCTTGGAGTATGATTGACGGAGGTTCAAGCTTGGTTCATCATTTAAGGGGTTCATTTTTAGTTTACTCATTTTTATTGTTTTTATCTAATTTTCTTTTCTTCTTAGTTGCAGTATTGGAACCTTGATGTAATTATGAAGTTTACATTTGAATAAAGAGTGTAAATTACAATTTTCATTCACACTTTGATTGTAATCTTTTGAGTTCATGTTTGATTCTTGTAAGATTGAGATTAGGGTGTGATAACTCAAGCAACTTGTTATAATTGTTGAGCTAATTAACTAACTCTTATTATAAATTACTCATCAATAAAATGAGATTATTGGTTTGATTATGAAATTGTCTTGGTTTGGATGTTTTCATGATTGGGTCAAGAGTCTAAGTGTCTCAGTTAAATACTATCTTAGGATAAGTATTTGTAGGATGTTTATCCCAATCTTTAGAAGCGAGGAAAGTCAATATTGATCCTCTAACAACATTTCCATTCATAAACATCTCTATCTTTATTTGCTTTCATCTTATATTTTTATTTTATCCACAAAAACCCAAAATATCTTTCATTTTAATATTCTTTGTAATAGGTTGAATCATTCTAATCCAAGCATGCCACCCTAATGAAGATGTCTCTCAAACTAGTTGCCTCTGACAACCAAAACTAGTCAATCATGGCAAAGGGGTTGAAGTCTTGGAGAATAGGGGATGGAAGGACAAGGCGAAGTTCATCAAATCTCACCTGCTTAGTAAAAGGAGCGCCTCCATCTACAAGGACCCTCTTCCCTCTAGGATCCATCGCCTTCGCTATAAGAGCCAATTCTAGTTCAACGTGGGGTGGTTGGGACGCCAACATAGGCTCTTGAATGACGATATTGCCCCCAATTGTTTGAGCTACAAAAATAGATCAACCTAAAAGCAAAATAAAAACTCAATTGAAAACAAAAATTCTAGAAAGAAGAAAAATACAAACAAAGGAAAAGAAACATATGACTGTATAGGAGCAACCCCTGAGTGTCAAGGGGGTTGTGAGTTGCCAACCGCAAGGCTATCAGCTTCTCCTTGGGCAATAGATCAACCCATTTGTTGGGAAATCACAGAGCGAGCGCAGCGGAAAAAAATTAAAAAAAAACTTAAATTAATAAACATGCTCATATGATTTCCTGCCAGGATCCGCTATATGAGTTTATTCTAGGAAACGAAAAGTAATTTACCATAAACAATCGGTAGCTTTTGAACATTGCGATTCAGAGAAGTCCACTCTGAGTATCCTTCCTCTGCCGGTGATCCACACGAGCAGTTTGGCAGATGCCCAGGTGCTAGCCTCCTTCACTTCTTCCCAAGTGAATACAGGAACCGAATCTACGAATCTTGATTGTTCAAGAACAATTCTTGAACAACAAGAACAAGTGGCGCCTAACTTCAAGAACTCTTCTTGAGAAACCAAAACAAAAGTCAAGAGATGAACACCTTCACAATTCGCCCAAGCCTAAACCTTTTAGGGTTTTAGTCGAATTCTCTCTCTTTTCTTTCAATCACAAAAATCGCCCCAAACCCTAAACCCTTTTGGTTAAGTCGAATTTTGCACACAAGATGAGTGAGTTGAACTGTTCTCCTCTCTCTCTCTCGGGTTAGACAAAATTTCAATCTCACTAAAATTATATCTCCCACTTAGTCGACTTATGTGAGCATATACATATATATATATATATTCATTCCTAAAATTAGGGAATTACTAATCTAATTAGTGAATCCCTAAAATAATTAAATATTATAATTTAGGGAATCCTTAAATCTTGATTTATAATATTACATTAATATTATAATTCAAAATTCAATAGGCAATTCAAATTCAAATTTCAAGATTAAATCTTGAAACCAAATCTTGATTGCTCAAACCCTATTGGTTGGAATGAGTCATGAGGAATTGATTTTATAATTAAAATATTACCTTAATATTTTAAACTCTAAAATCGACTTGCATGTTCAAAATTCAAAATGCAAGATCAAATCTTGCACTCCAAGAATTGAAAACATGCGCCATCCTCAAGCATATATATATATATTGGAATTTAATAATTAAAATAACAACCCTAACTCTTAGGTAGTTATAACCAACTTATTAATTCCCAACAATATTGAATTAAAATATTACTTTAATATCTTTAATTCAAACTTGAATCTTGAAATCAAAATCAAATCTTGAATTCAAATTCAAATCTTGAATCTAATTAACAAAACATTTTTATTAATAAAATTCAAGAGATATGAGGCGCCACCCTCACTCCTTGTTATCCCAACATTAGAGAATTTAATAAATCAATAATCCCTTAACATTTAGGAGGCTTATCCAATTCATTATTCCCTAATATTTTAAACAAGAATCTAATTGTAAATAGATTAATCAAATTAACTATTTGAAATTAGCATATATTTAAACTTGTCCAACAAATTTAAATATCATAAACGTAGATATTATTTAAGACAAGATTTCATGTCAAAAGACATTCAACTATGCCTTAAAATGTGTCACTAAAGTGACTCACGAATTAACCCTAATCCGTGTCCCTATTATGGCATGTTGATCCTGCTCGTGTGTGACCCAGCAGGCCTCACGTGAAGTTGGCAGCAAGCCATCTCTATGACTCACAAGTCGAGAGCGGACTCTAGCAAGCCATTACGACTACCCAAAACACGTGAGTTTATCGCTTTAACGCTAAACGATTTAACCTTAGTACCACCGTGTCTTCATCCCGATTGTCACAAGATATTTTGGTCATGGATAAGGCACGGGAAAGTCATCCTTAATCCAAACCATAACTTTCTCGATTCCTTGAGTTAGTCCCATTTCCCTGTGCGGCCGCACATTCCTTGGACAGACTCATCGAGGGGCCCAGTTAAATATCTCTCAACTTAATGAGGGACAAAATTCATTCTTGGTCAACCACATTCCTCAGCACGGTAAACAACCAAACCCGTACCTAGCCTGTATGGCTACCCTGCTACGGGCAACGTTGGACTTGGCCAAAATTCGACATCTACAACGCCGGAATAGTCAAGACCTCAGGTCTAAGGGCATCGTGACAGGTGTACAAGAGAGGCTAGCTCATGACTAAAACCCATGCAGGACTCTCCAGGTCGGTCCAGCAACTTGTAACCCCTTACATAATTGCACCATGACTCTCGTAAAGCATCTAGTGCATGTATCTCCATACACCGAGGTCATGCTGGTCTTGGTTCATTCTCGCTCCCACGAGAACAACCGACCAGGGACAAATTTAGATTAATTATCACATAATTAATCAAGGATTCTATCATAGTAAACATGCTAATAATATGATAACAACACAATTTATCATCTATAAATTAATCAATATGTTCAAAACATAAAATGATTGGCCCTAGGGCACAATCTCCATCAAACTCCCACTTGCACTAGGTACAATCATTAATCAAACTGTTCCTACACTATGAACATCCATTAATGTGTCTAATCCCCATCGATGTTACATGGCGTTTCGGAAACGTTATCCTCGATTGCTACTTCACATATCTTGACATCACCTTTGTCAACCATCTCAAGGTGATAATGTCTGAGTATATATCACTGTCGGAACATCAGTGGGGACCCAGTCCCATTTGGTGTCTTTCCTGTCTCCACAGAGTGACCACCAAGCATACCTCAGACACTAGTTTTACGGTCCGCGTCTCCACGCGACCAACCCTATGTTGTAGAATCAGCAATCGTGCTCTTCTTGGAACCTTTCCAACTCACGATGCCTCTGTTCAGGAGAAACACGTATCCAGACTGCGATTTAAAACATCTTGGTCGGTTTGAAAAATGGGCATCTGTGTAACCAATTACACATCAGTTCCACCATAAACCAAGAATTTATCCTTAGTCCTTCTCAAGTACTTCAGGATGTTTATGAAAGCGGTCCAATGATCCTTACCAGGGTCTTGTTGGAACCGGCTCGTCATGCTCAGGGCAAACGACACATCGGGTCAAGTACATAACATGGCATACATGATGGATCCTATTGCCGAAGCATAAGGGAAGCCACTCATGCGCCCTCGCTCATCAAGTGTCCTGGGACATTATTTCTTTCTTAGGACTAAACCATGATTCATCGGTATGAATCCCTTCTTGGAGTCTTGCATACTGAACCGTTTCAGTACCTTATCCAAGTATGTACTCTGACTCAATCCAAGAAGCCTTCGAGATCTATCTCTATAGATCTTGATGCCTAGAATGTTGGCAGCTTCTCCTAAGTCCTTCATTGACAATGATTTTCCCAACCAAGATTTCACAATCTCCAAGGTAGAAAGATCATTTCCAATGAGCAATATGTCATTGACATAAAGCACCAAGAACACAATCGTGCTCCCACTACCCTTCTTGTAAACACAAGGCTCATCATGGTTTTGCAAGAAGCCAAACTCTTTGACAACCTCATCAAAACGATGATAATAGCTTCTTGATAGGTGGTAGGCTCACCACGCTCCATGAGCAACACATCCTTGTTCTCAGTCATCAAAAATCCATATCTTTGAGGTTGAGAACGTGTTCTATCAGACCTTCGTGGTCCTTGTGCTACTAGTGGAGCTTCCACAACGTCTTGTGGCTCTTCTCTAGTTTTTGTCTGCGCCTTTAAAGTGTCTTGTGGATCTTGAATCTCTTCAAGATCTATCTTACTCCCACTGTTTCTTTTGGAAACAGAATCCCTTTCCAAAAGGAATTCACTTCTGACTACAAACACTTTGTCGTTAGATGGGTAGTAGACATAATACCCCCTTGTTTCCTTGGGGTATCCCACAAACCAATACTTGAGGAATTTGGGAGACAGTTTATCGTTAGGCTGTTGCTTAACATAAACTTCACATCCCCAAACCTTGAGGTAAGACAAACTGGGCCTCTTCCCAGTCCATATATCATATGGTGTCTTCTCAACTGCCTTAGACGGAACACGGTTAAGTGTGAAACCAACAGTTTCTAGAGCATGCCCCCAACAGGATGGCGGAAGATCAGCTTGACTCATCATAGATCGGACCATATCTAATAAAGTCCGATTCTTCCTCTCAGAAACACCATTCCACTATGGAGTTCCAGGAAGGGTAGGTTGTGAGATTATCCCACAACTTCTAAGATGGTCAACAAACTCTTGGCTCAAATACTCGTCTCTTCGATCGGATCGAAGGACTTTGATTTTCCTGCCAAGTTGGTTCTCTACTTCACTTTGAAATCTTTTGAACATTTCAAAAGGACTCTGACTTGTGCTTCATTAGGTAGACATAGCCAAACCTACTGAAGTCGTCAGTGAACGTGATGAAGTATGAGTAACCACCTTTAGCTTGAGTACTCATGGGTCCACATACATCACTATGTATAATTCCCAATAAGTCAGATGCCCTCTCACTGTGGCCAGTGAAGGGCGCTTTTGTCATCTTTCCAAGTAGATAAGATCCGCAAGCATCATATGATTCAAAATCAAATGAGCTTAGAAGTCCATCCTTATGGAGCTTCTCTAGGCGTTTCTCATTTGTATGGCCTAAACGACAATGCCAAAGGTATGTAGGATTTGATTCGTTAATCTTAATCCTTTTCGTATCAATGTTATAAATATTGTTATCGTGTTCTCGTTCTTATTTCAAGACGTAATGATTATCTTGCAAATCACCATAAGCAAACATCATCTTTATAAATAGAACACCATTCTTTACCGTTTACACATGTAAAACCTTCCTTATTCAAATAAGAAAGAGAAACAATGTTTGAACTTAAAGAAGGTACATAATAACAATAATACAAGCCAGAGGGCAACACAAGCTCGTATGTTCCCACAGCAATAGCAGCAACCCTTGCTCCATTGTCTACATGCAGGTCCACCTCGCTTCTGTCCAGCTTTCTACTGTCTCTAAGACCCTGCACATTTGTACAAATGTGAGAACCACATGCTGTATCTAATACCCAAGTGGTTTGTGTAGAAAAAGAACATTTATAACAAAGATACCTGAAGTAGAAGCCTCACAGCTCTTCTTCTTCTTTTGATCTTCCCAATACAATTTGCATTTTCTCGTCCAATGTCCTGGCTTTTGGCAGAAAAAGCAAATTGCATCCTCTGAAGGCCTTGCCTTCTTGGCAGGTTGTAGGTTAGGCTTGTCCTTTGGCTTGGTCTCACCAACCAGGACGGTTCCCATCCTCTTTCCTTTGCCCTTCCCCTTCCCTTGGCCTTTCTGAGTTATCAAGGTTTTTGCAGGCGCCCTTTTCATGTATGCCTCAGCAACCTTGAGCATCTCATGTAGCTCAGAAACTGATTTCTCCATTCCTCTCATATTAGAGTTCATGACAAACTGGTCATAACTTTTAGGTAGCGAGTTTAGGATCAAATCCGTCGCAAGCTCTGGAGTAATGGGAAATCCCAGCCTACCAAGGTGATCTATGTACCCCTTCATCCTTAAGACATGGGTACTAACGGATGCACCTTCAGCCATCTTGCAAGAGTGTAGAGCCTTAGTGGTCTCATATCTCTTTTGCCTAGCCTGCTGTTGGAACATTTCCTTGAGACGTGTTATTATCTCAAAAGCCATCAACATTTCCAAGTCCTTTTGCAACTCGGGAACCATTGTGTCTAGCATCATGCAAGAGACCTCCAAAGAGTCATCGAAGTGCTTCTCATAAGCATTCTTCTGAGCTCTTGGAGCGTTGTTGGCAGGCTCCTTAGGGAGAGGGTTTTCTAGGACATAAAGCTTCCTTTCTTGGGTGAGAACAATTCTCAAATTACGATACCAGTCAAGGAAGTTTGTCCCAACCAACTTATCCTTCTCAAGGATAGATCGCAGTGATAACGTGGAACTATTGTTTGCCATTTGATTCTACAGTTAAGATATGAAAGTTAATTAGCAAAAATATATCCACCATTTTATAAAATCCAGTAAATTTATTATTAGTGGCTAAGATCCATATTTCACCAAAGTTTACCGTCGCGTAGGCGATCATGCACCCTTAGGTTATTTAGGTAGGTAACTCTTTACCAATCACATCTCATGTGACTCTTAGATCTTTATGGGACTGTATCATCATATGATACTTATTATGACATGTTTATCCCATCTAATGCCTTGAGGTCCAAATCTGATTTGATAACCCCATTAAGTCACACAATAAAACTCGTGAATGGCTAGGCTCAAAACAACGAGGCCGAAGCCCAACCCTATATCATCAAGGCCCACTAAACACGTGTCGCGTAGGCGATCACCGTGTTTAACAAACCGAGATTTCAACAAGGCGTTGCGTTGAATCTCCCATTCACCCGTGTCTCCCCAAGGTAAAAGTAGATACATGTCGCGTAGGCGATCACCACTCTACGATGAACAAGGTTTCGATAGGGTGTTTTATTGATGGCATTAAAACTTAAGATTTTAAAAGGGTTTGATTTTGAAAGTTCCATTTTGGTTCAATTTTAAAATTAAACGAGTTGTGCCATGTGTTTATTTGCCATGTATCGCATACATATAAACACATGCACGAATTTTGTATCTCATACAAAATCCTACGCTCGTATCGAATACGTATTTATGCGCGAATTTAAGACATAGCATGTTAAAATCGCACCCCTACACATACATCTAGCGCAAATTGCATCTCATACAAAATTACTAAATGCATATAAAGACCGTGTTCGGATATGGCTCATCTACCATTAAATTCCCTCAAGCCAATGAGAGAACTTTTCTAAAAGGAAAAATAAAATTACATTGTGAAAGACCTCGTTTACATTGAGGTAAAAACAAAATTAAAATTACATAGAGAATTTTAGGGAGATGACACGCAGGCCGTATTTACCAAAAATACCTAGAGCCATATCCAACACCATATAAAACATACATGAACAATTCATATATCAATATATACATACACGGCATAGACAACACACCAAAAACAATTTTTAAATTGTGTTCAATTAGGGTTTGCGCAATTTAACATGCCTTCTTGAAAATTAAGCCTTGTATCAATAATCATAGAATTCAAGAATCATATTCAAGAATTCGAATTATTGACCCAAAAATTTATGAATTCATAATTTTAATAAAATTTCTAGCCACCCTACAATATTATAATTAAAAAAATTTTAATTAAAATATTTGCAAGGATTTCGACCAAGTCTCAAAATATTCAAGAAAAATTTTAAATCAATCATATTGATTTCCTTATGTATCACATACATAAAATTTGCACCAATTTTATATTCGGTTCAAAAACTCATGTGGTGGATCTTTGCAACATTCAAGCATACCAATTAAAGCGGTAAACACATAATCATACATCACATGTATAATCACCAAAACTAATATAAACCCAAAACAGCGTGGCTCTGATACCACTGTTGGGAAATCACAGAGCGAGCGCAGCGGAAAAAATTGAAAAAAAAAAAACTTAAATTAATAAACGATGCTCATATGATTTCCTGCCAGGATCCGCTATATGAGCTTATACTAGGAAAAGAAAAGTAATTAACCATAAACAATTGGTAGCTTTTGAACTTTGCGATTCAGAGAAGTCCACTCCGAGTGTCCTTCCTCTGCCGGTGATCCACACGAGCAGTTTGGCAGATGCCCAGGTGCTAGCCTCCTTCACTTCTTCCTAAGTGAATACATGAACCGAATCTACGAATCTTGATTGTTCAAGAACAATTCTTGAACAACAAGAACAAGTGGCGCCTAACTTCAAGAACTCTTCTTGAGAAACCAAAACAAAAGTCGAGAGATGAACACCTTCATAATTCGCCCAAGCCTAAACCTTTTAGGGTTTTAGTCGAATTCTCTCTCTTTTCTTTCACTCACAAAAATCGCCCCAAACCCTAAACCCTTTAGGTTAAGTCGAATTTTGCACACAAGATGAGTGAGTTGAACTATTCTCCTCTCTCGGGTTAGACAAAATTTCAGTCTCACTAAAATTATATCTCCCACTTAGTCGACTTATGTGAGCATATACATATATATATTTATTCATTCCTAAAATTAGGGAATTACTAATCTAATTAGTGAATCCCTAAAATAATTAAATATTATAATTTAGGGAATCCTTAAATCTTGATTTATAATATTACATTAATATTATAATTCAAAATTCAATAGGCAATTCAAATTCAAATTTCAAGATCAAATCTTGAAATCAAATCTTGATTGCTCAAACCCTATTGGTTGGAATGAGTCATGAGGAATTGATTTTATAATTAAAATATTACCTTAATATTTTAAACGTAGATATTATTTAAGACAAGATTTCATGTCCAAAGACATTCAACTATGCCTTAAAATGTGTCACTAAAGTGACTCACAAATTAACCCTAATTCGTGTCCCTATTATGGCATCTTGATCCTGCTCGTGTGTGACCCAACAGGCCTCACGTGAAGTTGGCAGCAAGCCATCTCTATGACTCACAAGTCGAGAGCGGACTCTAGCAAGCCATCACGACTACCCAAAACACGTGAGTTTATCGCTTTAACGCTAAACGATTTAACCTTAGTACCACCGTGTCTTGATCCCGATTGTCACACGATATTTTGGTCATGGATAAGGCACGGGAAAGTCATCCTTAATCCAAACAATAACTTTCTCAATTCCTTGAGTCAGTCTCATTTCCCTGTGCGGCCGCACATTCCTTGGACAGACTCATCGAGGGGCCTAGTTAAATATCTCTCAACTTAATGAGGGACAAAATTCCTTCTTGGTCAACCACATTCCTCAGCACGGTATACAACCAAACCCGTACCTAGCCTGTACGGCTACCCTGCTATGGGCAACGTTGGACTATGCCAAAGTTTGACATCTACAACGCCGGAATAGTCATGACCTCAGGTCTAAGGGCATCGTGACAGGTGTACAGGAGAGACTAGCTCAAGACTAAAACCCATGCAGGTAGCACTGTCAAAACGGGCTTAGGCCCGCGGGCCGGCCCGGCCCGCCCGCTAAATGGGCGGGTTTGGGCTTAAAAAATTTGGCCCGTTTAAAAACGGGCCTAAACGGTCCGGCCCGTTTAGCCCGTGGACTAAACGGTCCGGCCCGTTTAG